>OMLI01018450.1:0-16131 GCA_900302605.1 Rondeletia loricata
AAAAGACAAAACCTTGAGCTGCTTCAGTGACAATTAGTGAAAAAAATGTTTTACTCATCCTAATAAGCTCTATTTTCATTATAATGTCAACATTTTCTGGATGAGAAAATATACCCATATATCTGCAGAAATCATCCTAGATGCTGTCCAGTGGAGGAGCTCCAGGAATGTATCGCTGACATCATCAAGAGAGTCTCTTGTTTCTAGCTAAGGGAGAGATCTGTTCATATTCACAAATCAAGACGGGACTTTCCACAGTCATTGGGAAGGTGTCCACATCTCTCTGTAAAATAAAATTGCATAAATTCTATCTTAGGGTGGATTTTCTCTAATTACCTCTGGTGCAGTCATCAGCTTGGGTGTAAAATAAAAGGAGAAAGAAAGGGCAAAGACATCAAGTTCACAGTCTGAATTAACAACAAAGTGAAATGAATGAGCTGCTGGAGAGGATAGCCCACTGTGGTGGGACTAATAAACCTGCAGGCTGGTTCAGGAGGAGCAGGCTCCTCCATCTGCCAATTAATGGAAGAGGAAATTAATGGATAAACAGTTTCATTGGGGATCAGAAAAGACTGATGGTGCTGTGAGCCCCGCAGCGAGCGGCACTGCATCACCAGCATAACCACCACCTCTCTCATGTTGTTAACGGCCGCAAGGAACAAGCAAACGTATTAATTCTATTTTAAAAATCGAATCTCTCTCTGCCATTGCCAGTAACCCCCTTCAAGTGTTTAGTTCCAAGGCAGAACTATGCTAATGTGGCCTTTTTTTATATATATATTTGCTCTCATGCAGATAAGGGTTCTAATCCATTGCCGCACCTGTTATGATGCTGTCTATTTCTGCTCATTATTTTGGATTGGAAATGCTGTCATATCTTTCTGGACTGTTGGATGCATGCCAAGTTATAGCTAAAAAAGGAAAAAAATTCTAATAAAACTTTCACAACTTTACACAGATTTTTGTATATTATTACATTATACCTGTAACTAATGAAACTGCATGACAACCACATAGTAACAACACCAACATAGCAGCTCAAAGATCTTGAGCGCCTTCAATTGCCTTGTCTAAACCTTTTAAGAACTATACGATTCCAGTAATAGCCAGGAGCTATTGAGGTGATTTCCACTCATCATCAGACCGAAGCATTGACAAGGCCCATCCATATGTCTGTCTGTTCAGTCTTTGTGCCCTCAGGACTGTTTTCAATTCTGTGGATTTCACAGAAATCTTGTTTCATTGTTAGGGTTTGGGCAACACCTAATGATAATATCAGTGTGTCATGTCCCTTTAAGCTCCCTAAAATGGACTCTCCCATCCATGCTTCTGGCTCCAGGCAAGGCCACTGTGCCCACATCATTAGTGTACAGATGTTAAACTGTCTTTTTGTTCTTACAAACGTTAGCTGGGACGAATGATTGTTCCAGCTGTGCATTTGCCTCAGGCCTTGATTTCACTTTGAGACACAAAAACACATTATGGTCAAATCTATGTGGTGCTGTTGTGGTAGTGCCTCCGCACCCAGTGAGATATCATTTTGACAGCATGCTGATATTGTTTTCTGTTAAGCCTAGTACAACAAAAACACCACCCAAAAATAGATAGTGATGACCATACTTGCACTAGATAAGAAATATTCCTACGTGTTGTTTTACATTGTACAACCTGCATGCATTAAAAAAATCAGGAATCTGCACCAAAATGTGTCCACATCTCTCTCTATTTGATTATTGGTAATTAAAAGTGGGTATGTGTGGCCATGTGAGAGCACTGGCGTGGAAATAATGTGTTTTGATGTGAAGGGCTGGCTCTCTCCTGCTCAAGGGGGACAGAGGGCGGCAGGGAGCGAGAAGATGCCAAACGACAGACTGAGGCGGGATATAAATCAAATCTCTCTGGAGACAATAGGGGCTCACGGCACTCACACAGTGTTTTCTGGGATCTGCCTGAGCTTCACTAGCCCAGCCACCAGCTTACTGACCTCAAAACTCTGTGGGACATAAGGGAGGCTCGAGAAGTATGCAAAAAAGATTACAACAATAGAATGGCAGTGGAGATGGAAAGCATGTGACATAGTATTGTAAAGTTGCAAGGGTCCTGTATGGTATACCTGGGTCTGCCCTGACTTAAAGTCATACAGTAGTGGAATTGGGGGTTTTTTACTACTGAAAAAAATTTATAATACTTTAACCAAGAGAATCCAACAGAAGACTCAGGTTGAATATGATGACTAAGGTCTTTTGGTACATCAAGTGAAATAATGAAGCTGTTCATATGTGTGATTCAGGGCTGGAGCACCTCCCACTACAGGCAAAGCTTTAAATCTCCTTCAGTCTGTCTTGAAAAAATAAGCTGGTCCATTACTTAACACTTTTTGGATAGTTACTGTAGGAGCATGTAAAATATGGCACCCAAGACCCTTAATGGACTCTGAGTTTGACATCCTGCCTCAAGCCGAGATACAAGTGGTGCATATTGTGGCCCTATATTAAACAAGTAGGCATTCAGCCTTTATCAACCATGAGTTATGAAGAAGGGGTCAACAGCAGTCTTTCCACTGCTTCCTGCCATCCTGATGGCATTTTAAACTATGACAGTGTAAGCTGGACAAATTCATCAAGTTATCAACCCACACTCAAAAAGCTTGCTAATCAAGAATTAGGACTTGGAGCAGACTCTGGTTGCAAACTACCACCTAGTATCAAATCTGTATTTTATTTCATTTGTTGTTTTAATTAATGCTCCGAATCGATATTTGCTTGTCATTGTTTCTCATTTTAGTTGACATACACCAAATTCCTGTTCTTAAAAACAGTTAAGATCTAATCGAATTAAAAATGAATTTCTATGAAGAAATTCAATAGCAAAAAGATTATTTGACTTTCATTTCATACACAGCCTTCACATAAGAGTGCAGCTTATGGAAGAACGGGTTCTTTGATTGCTCAAATCTGCCAATAACCTGATCTGTATCAATGCCAATATCACAAAATGAGAGAATAATATTCCCCTGGGCTCATGTATTATACCACTGCGGTTATAGACTTCCTGTTATCAAAACTGTAACAGCTGATTTAACAGCAGCAGATGGAATTCTCCAGGCAGTATTTACTTTAAAAAGTAAATCACTAGGGCTCAACTTGCCTCTCAGATTGGAGATGTGATTACCTTGATTTAACTCTGTCTCTTTACCTAAACTGTTGGAGCACATCCTCTCCATCTGGAGAATATGGGCACTATTCTTTTCAGATGCATCTGAAATGCTAAAAGATTATAACTACTTATATCTATCCAGATTATAGGACAAAGAATACGATGTGCACTGAACGAAGCAAAACCTGCAGTGTAATTAAGTTAAATGTATCAGTGAAATTGCTGTGCATAAGCATTATCATGCCATGCACATGGTTGGGATGCTCACATTTAATGCATGCAAGTGCTGTTAATATTTGATCACATTATTTGGAACAGACTACCATTTAATACATCTACACTATAGTAGGGATGGGACAATAACCGGTATTACTATATACTGCGGTAAAAAACAATAACGGTTATGACACTGCCACTTGACCGCGGCTCTCGTCTGTCATTATTGATGTTTTATTTTCTCCAAAAGGGGGAGCCCTCTAATAAATGTTTTATTCATGTTGCTGACTGAGTTAAAGTGGATGCAGGCCAGTAGCACTTTATTTGAGACTCATTTGACTTTGTTTATTTTAGATGCTGCTATTTTGATTTTGATTTGTGTTGTTTAAAACTATCCTTACAGTTTCTATACACTAAACCAGCATTTTATAATTTTGTTTTTCAAGACAAAAGTCAAATGTCCTGCGATTGATATGATAAATTCGTTTTTAAGTAATTGAAGCATATTACAGTACTGTTTTTAAAGTTTTTATATTTTTAATAATTATCGAGATAATATTGTGTCTCGAGATAATTTTGGTCAAGATAATCGTACTATGAAATCTTCATATCGGCACGGGCCTACACTATAGTCATCCTACAGTATTTCAGCCCATGCACATGGTAATCTTTGCTGCCAAAGGTTTGGCCTGGCTGATCTGCACAGTCAGTGAATGTCCCCAGAGGTTTTACTGTGCCACAAGGTTAGGAATCTCTTTGGCTCCCTCAGCTTTTCCAAAGCATGGATTTCACAGACAGTCTGTCCTGGGGGACGCTGTCCAAACGAGTAATGGATCAAGGTTGGCATTATCAATAAGAATATTGTTGAAGTGATGATGTTGCTCTGTGGTTTGTTCATCATTGCACAGTAGGTTCATCCATTGTCAATTTATTTGTTGGTGTATATCTTAAATTCATATCCATATTATTATTCATATTATAAATATATCTTTCAAATCAGATGGTTAAATCTTTACTTCTCTGCTTTTACATTTTACATGACAACATTTTGCATTGGCATTGTCAGATTTGGATGCAGAAGAATCAGAATATTACACCATGTACCATAATGTGAACAAAGCCTATTACCCATAAATATTTTTTTTGAAATAAATTACTTTTATCAAATAGCAAATAGCATTTACAAGCAAAGATGTAGTGGCTTGAAAGGTACAGCATCCGTTCAGTCCAACTATCATCATTTTCTTAGATGGTAATCTAATTTGAGCTCCATTAATGGATTGTGTGTATTTGACACTTCATATATCATGTTATGCATGTTTTCGATCTGCTACTAAATGAATGCCTCGTGACCATTTGGTTAAAAAATAAGCCTACCTTTTCATGCATGTCGAGACATTGCACTGGTTCTTCTCATGATGATCTACTGAGAGACTCAGGGTCATTGAATCCTGTAAGTATAAAAGATTTAGACAGCTCTGTTGAGGAAATTGTATGCAGTATTTATCCAGTATGCATGAGTATTGTCATTGTCTTACTCTGGTATATCTCCCAAAAACCTAAGTGTCATATTTCATTGCCTTCAGTATTAATAAAATAAGAGGGGGAATCTCTTTGCTTCAGACCTCTTTATTCAACATTTAGTTCAAGTTCAAGTTTATTTGCACAATGTAATGAAACATAGGGAAGTTAAAAAGGCAAATAACAAACAAACCAGGGGCTTATACTGAAATCTCACTTAAATAAATAAAACAGACAAAATGAAAGCAAAAAAATACAAAAATAAGTGACAATAAAATAAACCAGTACACAATAAATTTATAAAATAATATAAAGAAAGCACTATATAATCAAGTTGTGAAAATAATAATAATAATCATCAAACAAGTCTGATGAACCAAGCTACTGATTTTGCTGATGATACCTAGAGATTTAGTTATTTCATTGCAGACTGGGTGAATATGGTTCTTCCAATTCAAGGATTCCCCAATCAGGACTTCAAGGAATCTTGTTGATGAAACCTGAGTAATTTGATTATTTCCAATTCAAACACAAGCATTCGTTTTACAGTATCTTTTGTTTTTTGATGTGAAAATTATGACGTTTTATTTCTTGACATTGAGAGACAGTTTGTTTATGACTGGTTTATGACTGGTTTCAGCAAAAAGTAGATGATCTCATACTGTATGTCTTATTGCAATGTTCGAATATCTCAATCAGCCACCAGCCCAGATATATATATTCTACTGTGGTAGGCTACTGTTTATGCTGAAGTAATTGACTGTCTCATGGAGCTCAGGGATGTTATTGGTACCTCGACCCTCTTATCCCCTGATAGGGTGGAACCCAATGCTTTCCTGATACATAAGAGTTGTTATATTATTAAGAGTTGTGAGTAGGAGCCTGTGAACTGATGGACAGGTTAGTATAGATTGGGATGCAACCTATACATTACAGTGTACAACACACTTTAACATATAGCTACAAAGGTCTTGTTCTATGCCTACACATCTGAACCTGCTGCCAAAAATTCTCATTCATCTTGAGCCCTCTTTACCATGAGGGAAACGTGTGATTTAGCTTCAGCTTCAGACAGATGTATTTAGTCAGTACGCTCTTCTAAGCAAAATGTATTGCATCTTAATTTAAACATTGTTTGGATTGTCTCTATTTTCAAAATGCCTCAATCTATGAGCAGTTTAACTGAGTTCACAAAGCCCAAGTATGTCTCTTTGAGGCTTACTGTTGTCTCATTCTTAATCAAGTCAGACGTTTCTTGCCTCCACTGTCAGTACTCAGTTCAGTTTTGTTGAGATTTTGTTTTCCTCTAATCCACCGCTGAATGTTACATCGCATTATTTCCTCTTTGATCAACTCCATTGTTTATTTATTGTGCAGTAGGGTTGATTATTTGACTTGATTTTCTTTGTTTAAAGTTTTTAAAAAAGGGGAAAAAGGACGAAATGAGGAGATAAAATAGACATGGAGAGATAAATATTAACATGTAGAGAAAATGATGGCTGTTTACATGGATTCTTCCATGCTTTAGCTGTCACCCCTTCGGTCCTGACAGTAGCCTTGTCAACAATGTGGAGTGGAGAGCCAAATCAGTTGGCACATTTATGACTGGCTACCACCTGCCATTGACACACAGTGATTGGCAGCCACCTGTCATTGGCAGGGCTCTTGTTTACTTTGATGCTCATTCTAAGATCCATCATAAGATATCTGCTGCCGCATGCATACCAAGCAGAGGGCTGCACGTGAGGTTCATCCTCTGATTACAGAAGACAATTTGTGACACTACCAGCAACAATGATAGGACAGAAAAAGGAAGTATGGATTTCAGCGGTATGGAATCAGTTTATTTAATTTCAATCAGACTTGGCCAAAGGAATTGAGTATTTTTGGTCACAACAATAACACACTGAGCACATTGGGCATATTAATTAAATGTGTCACATTTCATTCTGTGCTGCAATATCTGTGTCATGTTTACAGTGTCCATTCCAAGATTTGAAGCTAATTGAAGGAGGGATGTTCTTAAACTGTCATATTAGGCAAAATATGTTTATATATTATTTGTATTGAATTTAATGTTAAATAATTCCAGTTGTTAAGAGGGCAAAAACACAATGAGTTGGCAGACCATTTTTAAAGAGGACCACCCTAATGCCTTTCTATGTTTCAGGATGTATTATGTATTCGCCAAAATATGAATTTAAATAGTAAGTACATCTGAGTAAACTGCAATTCTATTTGAATGTGCTTGTTGTATTTCAGTTTGGTAGAGCATTTATAATTTTTTCATTTTTAACATGCATATCTCAGTGTGAATTAATGAACACTCATCTTCTGACATTACTATATCTCATTATTGATGACTGCAAACATGCAAAGTGATGTGCCGCGGTGTAATGAAGATGAATGTGTCACTTGGTCATGGTGACATTTTTGGACCCTTATAAATCTGGGAGCAAGCACTTTTTTGCTGTAGGTGACTTCTTATCAGATATGTTTTTATTTAAAGTCAAACAGCAGATGGTATATATAAAAAAACAATATACACACCAAGCTGGGCCAAAGTCTTAAGACCCATGTGACTAAAGATGGGTTGTGTGTGGAAACAATCCGAAGGGGTTTGAAACTGTCAGGAAAATGGGACAGAAAGTAATTCAGGGTAGTGTCGTTAGCTCTGGGTTCAAAGTCAGATGGATGTACAGCACTGATGGGATGTTTTGAATCATCCCAGCTGTCAAGATGGCTGGTAGGGAAGAGACAGATCTGACGTCATTATCTGATATAACCCTCAAATATTCGTTGCCGTATGCATTAAGAACCAATTACTATGAGACTTGTGGTTTGGCCAAGAGCTGAGCTTTGAGCCATTTGGTCCTCGTTCCCCCTGAAATATCTGTTGTTGTTTGTGCTTTAACAACAATTCTAAATCCTTTAAATCTATTTGCTAATAGTTCTGTCAGACAACCACAAATGGATTTTAATTAGATTAAACACCTCGCCATAGTCTTTGGCCACAGTCATGATTGGACTGGACAGATTGAGTTATTATGATTAAGCTCGGTGTTTACGGGCTAATGATTCCAACCTACCTGAAAATCGATAAAGGACACCTCAAGGACCATTTCACAAGAGGTAGGCTGCATTGCATAATGGGGTTTCTCCAGCTTCTACCTGGTGATTAATTACATTCAAAACTGATGTTGAGCTTAGTCATTTAGTATGTGTAGGCAAGCATAGGCTACCTTAATGCCTGTCTCTGATTCTGGCATCTAATCCCTTATAATATTCCCACTCACATATCCCCCACATGTAGTATAACATCCAGAACATCTTTCTTAGGATTTTTCAATACAGTCACACAATACAGTGTCCATTGTTTCCTATACAACAATGCTCCTTTGCACCTTTGATAAGTGATGAAAGGCTAGGAACCCTCAACTCCCCCCTCATGCTAAATTGAGCGAGAATCTCCTGGCACTCAAGGGATCACGGTTGGGAAACACTTCACCCTCAGTGCATTTGTTCAGAGGAAAGTTCATTATTCACCTTTTCATGAGGCAAAGCCGCTCTCCTCCCTGTGTTTTCACATTAACTCCACATATCAGAGGCTTTGGTTCATGGTTTGTTGTTGGTTGTTTCTCATGGACTGGAAATTATCCAGATGCAAAAGTTAGGCAAGGCCATGAGGTGCATGGTTATTCCTCCATTTCCTTTTCACCTCCTGACCTCCTGATCTTTTTATTGTATTTAGTGGAGAGTGAAGTAATTTGAGAGACTTTTTACACTTTCTGTTTTTGTAGAGATAAATACTCAAATGTCTCTGTTGTCCTGCTTGTAGCCTATAGTTTAAGATCTCATACAACCATAAAAACCAGTAGCTTTCTTGTGGATGCTGCAGTTTCAAAATGACAAGTCAAACAGTAATTAATATTTTGCCCCAACATACCTGGCACACATTTCTGGTGGTCCTACAAATAATGTTATAGTTCCAACTTTCCAACATTACCTCCTTATTCCACGTACCTCCCCACCCCATGCTTCCTTGGTCGCTTTATGCGCCTTACATTGCTCATTTGATGTGTCTTAATGTGTTTATTTAATGTACCTTATATGCTTTCTGTATATTTTGTCTGTTGTGTTTTATGCTTTGCTGAATTCAGGTTTCAAGTTTTGCATTTCAGACAAAAAAAGGCTTGAACTTGTACTTTTAAACAGTGTTTTACTATATTAATGGAAGTTAGATGATCAATATTTGGCATGTAGGACACTCACTAGAAATTCATGGGTGGTCTATTTTTATTTATTTTAGTTTGTATTATTATGTTTTATTTTCAGTCACATCAGTAAAAAACAAATTCATTCATGATTGTTTTCCTGCAAATAAAATGTTACACAAAATGACCTAATGTTTATTAAAACCCTTGGCAATTAGGACACTTAACCCTTCTGTATTTGACTAAATTGATTAAATTCATCAAGTCAATTCAAGTTTGTTTATAAAGCATATTTAAAACAACCATCATTGACCAGTAGTGTCTTAAGTTCCCTCAGTGAGTTTTACTACATTCGAACAACTAAACAGCTTTGACCGAACTATTCAATACAATTTCAGTCAACTTGCAATTTCAAGGCAGCAAGGAAACGTACATTTTTAAGTTGAAGTGCCTTAATATTTTTTGCAGTATGTAGACATGTAACACAAAGCAGAAAGACTGAAATCACTTGCACAAAAACAAACACAATCCCCAAATACGCACACACACTTACGGTAGTCCTTGAGTTCAAATGGGGACATAGAAGATCATAGTAGGAGCCTTAAAAACAAAAAACAGAATCTTAAAATAAATTGGGAATCGCAGTGGGAGCAAGTGAAGAGAGGCTAAAAAAGGGTTGATGTGGTCCTTCTTTCTGCAGCCAATTAGAAACCTGGCAGCAGCATTCTGTACTAGCAGCGGGTGGGACATGGAAGACTAACTAATACCAATGTACAAGGAGTTACAGCAATTCAAGCGAGAGGAGATGAAGGCATGAATGTCTTTCTCCAGATCTTAGAATGAGAGAAAATATTTAATTCTGTAGATAGCCTTAAGCCGAAAAAAGCTGGCTTTCACTACTGAATTTACTTGTTTATCAAACTTAAAGGCCAAATAAAAAAATCACACCAATATTTTTTGCATAAGGTTTAATACGAGTGGCTAACTGGCCTAAGTTGTTTGTAATGGTTTTTGACGGAATCAGGAGGTCCAAATAAAACAAGTTCAGATTTTCTAGCTGGGCCATCCAACATGTCATCAAGGCAGTTCCTGAAGTGCATTGAATGTTGGGCCTTAGTGGGAGATAGAGCTGAGTACTGTCTGCATAACAGTGAAAGGAAATTATGTAATGCTGAATGATAGGACCAAGCAGGAGCATAGAAATAGACAAGAGAACTGAATCTAAAATAGACTCTTGAAGGACCCGATAAGAAATTGTAGCTGAGGATGAAAAATTGCCTTAAGGGACTGAGAATATTCTGTTCCTCAGATATGAGGTGAACCAAGCCAGGGCAGTGCTGCTAACATCAACCCCATGCTCGAGATGGCCAATCAGAATAGCATGATCCACCGTGTCAAAGGCAGCATAAAAAGTTTGATGGATGGCTTGATGCTGTTCTGTTCTCCCAGCTCGTTCTACAATACAATACACAGCCCAGAACAGATGTTGACATTTGGTCAGTTTGCACTGTGGAATGGTAAATGACAAAATGACAAAAAAATGGTAAATGGTAAAAGGTTACCATTTTGACCTGGTTGGTTGCCATGCTTGCCATGTGCTGAAAATGCTTTGGGTGCTTTTGGTCATTTAACATCACCCCCGACCCCAAGACAAGGGGACTCAGACTTTCTCCCGGGCCTTAAAGACCCTGGATTAAAAACCTGGAGAGGTAATCATATAACAACACTAGGTGATGTATTTGATGCCCCATTTTTATTTCATATGACCAGATAAAGCATAAATATCACTTAACAATTATTCCTTGGGTTTCTGCAGGTGAGAGATTAATTCTCCGGCATACAACCCTAACTACCAATTCTGATACCTCTCCAACTGAGGGGGCGCTCTTATTTGGATTCAAAAGGTTTAGTTAGCCTTTTCTATAGAATACTAGAATCTACTTGCACAGGCCACTAAATAGGTATGGGAGAGAGAACTGGAATACGAGCAGATACGCTAACTGTAGGCTACCTCAACAGAAGTGATGTTGCCAACGCCAACTTTGACACATTTGACATAGGACCACTGTGTATTGTCCCTTTTCCCCTAGAATCTCAGGCTTACCTTTATACGTCCGATATGTTTGTGCATAACTCTGAATTAATCAGATGTTTTGTAAATATGCATATTTATTTATAATAGGTGCCATGTCACATTTATTATCTGCCTTCTTTTTCCCTCTCACCCCCCAGTAATGAGTGTTTATTGTGTTTATTCTTGTATGTCTGAGCTGTTTGTGTTCTTGTTTGTTATCTGTTGTCTTTTGTAAGGTGAAAACTCCATTAAAAATGTCATTAAAAAAAATAAAAAAAATAAATATGGTTTGTAATGTGGCTTAGGTAGACAGAAACTGATTGTGTATATTGCAATATGCTATACATTTTCATCCCATCATTGGAAAGGAACATCATTGTAAGTCATCGTTGACACCATCAAAATATTTTGTACTTAACTGTATCCCTTTTGTCATCAGAGATTGACACTTTTATATGTAGGGATTCATAATTATGTTTCCCACTTGTCCCTCTCTCCCCTGTGTACTGCCTGTTTTGGTACAGTAATGGAATTTCTCTGCTATATTGATTTCATGTTGTTTATAGTGTACAGTAGGCTTTTTCACATGGAGTAGGACACAGATAATGGCTCACAATCTCCCACTTATTTTTGCTGTGATAGGCTGTGTGTATTGTCGTCATGGAGGTCATTCATACTGATAAGACATGCAAGAAAACTCTTGAGATTAAAAATCTCTTTTTCAAGAGTGACCTGGCCAAAATAGGCAGCAGTAGCAGTCAAAACACAGAAATTACTAACAATACAACATAAAACAAAAGTACACATAAGTGATGATTTATTGAAATTGTTCATTCGGCTATTCAGTGAGGTCACTGATGTGTTCCAAGTCATTTGAGTATTGAACTGTGAGTGTGCTAGCCATACAGATTCATGTAATGCAATGAGGGCTATGGGAGAGTGAATTTTCACATCAATTTAAAGCGGCACCATTCAAATTAAGGGCTCATATATATTGTTCCTGAACCTAAGGACATCCCAATCAACACTTATGAACATGAACAACTCTCTTCCAAAGATGGACACCAGACAACCAGAATGTACTGAAATACTGGAATTGGATTTTGAGGAAACATTTTTATCCGAACTTCTATCCCCAAATAATCATTTCGGGCATTGTCACAGTCACTGTTGCCATTTTTCCAATTCATTCTCTATGCGACAGTAGATGCCAGAGATTATGAGGCATGACGATCAAGGAGGGGGGAGGTAGTGAAAGGCAAAACTGAAATTACATGGTTGTTGTTTGGTACCAGGAAACCTTTAGAGAACAGGTCTAGTCAGCTTTCTAAAGCAGGCAAAAGTAGTAGTGTGTAGTGAACCGGCTCTGCAGTGTAGAAGCACCCTGATCAGCAATACCTGTCTTTACCTTTTTTTGTATTTGATTATTTTCACTGAGTGGATTAATTATTTTGATTTCCTTAGAATTGTTAAGGGTTGTTTGGTAAGAGTTGTTTTTCCCCCCTTCTTATCTTTTCTTTAGCATTTTGACTGGATAAAGTATTTTGGGGGAATGTGTAGATTTTGACTTTTTTTATTATATTTTTTATGTGAACACTGACTGCAGTAATAGGCAATTTACATATTAACAGCTGTGTTCTAAGTTAGTAATTGTGAAACTCAATCATGTTTTAAATGATGATAAATTGCCCATTTAAGGAAACAGGACTGCATGAATTGGATTTTGACAGATGCTTATCATGTCCATAAGTTATAGTTTATACTGTGGCTGTTGAGAAAGTGGGTTTAGTCTATGGGCTACATTTTCGTGACTACACTTGGACAGGAGGGGAAGAGAGTTAAGGAAAAAAACTGTTAAAATGCTGATGCATTTAATGCATATAAACCAGGTTTGGAGTTTGTAGATCAGAGCTTACACAGGATCAGTATGAGATCAAATCAGGACAGACATTACATGTGGATGTGGATGCATCATATTGTACAATCTCTCATGCAGATTCAGCACTTACATCTAATGCACTTGACACAAAGGGTGCTTTCACTCTGCTTAGTGAGATTTGCAGTGATGAGAGAAAGAAGTAGACAAATCACAACTGATCCTTCCAATCCTGCCTGATGGGTAGATAAAGCATTATGCAGAATGTCAACATTGTTTGCAAACACAGTTCCTGCTTTCTCAAACATGAACTGAGTCGTGCTGACCCCTCTCCTCCCCTCTAGCTCTGTCTGCAACCTACCAACTGAGCAACAGCATGCAGGCTCATCCTGCTGCATTTTCATTTTCATTTTTTGCTATGTCAAACTAACAGACCACATTATGAGTTGATTGTACAGTAGGTGCCTCCTATTTGGCTGACACGTTCACAACACTACATCCAACAGTACTGTAGATCAGTGGAATAGTTTCATACTATTTCATTCATTTGATGTTTGGGCAGTGAAATAATGATATAAGAATTCTTATAAACAATTGTCCAATTCTGTACCAAATCATATCACACAACAAACATCTCAGAAAGAGTCAAACTCTTACCAAATGGGGGGCATGGCTTACTTTTGGGGGCCTTTACATGAAAATGTTTGGGAATCCCATAACACTTTAGATAGAGATAGCTTTGGGTGGCGCTAGAGTGCAACAAAAGAAGAAGCGGGGAAAAGACCAACACAACTCAGGGTTAATCCCAGAGAAGGGCTCTTGGCCGCCTCCCGATGAAAGATGTGTGAATCTTTTCAGCGGGTGCTTGGACTCGCCACCTGTCAGGAATGGTAAAGCTCCGCACCGCTGATGACCGCGCCAACCTCTCGCTGGTTAATTTCTCCTTGGGTTAAACGCGTAAAAATGTTTTGCAGGCTCGCCTACATTAGTGAAATCAACACGGATAACTTTGCCCTGGCCGGCTGCGTAAAGAGAAAGTGAACCAGACGCACAACCTGCCACTGGAGAGATTATAAACAGTCTCTGCGCTCCCGAGGCTCCGACCCCTCTCCCGCTTTGAAGATTAGAGGGTTGACGACGTCTGAAGGACACTGAGAACAGGATTAGGTATCTAGTCTAACCCACTTCTGATCACTCCTACATTTTGTCCTCTGAATATTTGCGCAATGACCTTTGGTGCACTTGGAAACCAGCGGGTGCGCCCGTGAGGTAAGGAGTGAATTATTTGGTTGATTTATGGTCACTGGCAAGTTTTGTTCAGGAGTGGCTGGATGAATGAAAGTATGACAAGTTCTGTCAGACGGCTAAGACCACTCTGAACACATAGCAGTCTGTGTTTGGGAAATGAGTTTGCCAAATGTACAACTGCAGCGAAATGACATCCTATTTATCTATACGCGCAGTTTTCATGCAAACCTATATAGTTAACGACACTTAGCCTATTTGACAGTGGTTCTCGGCTTAGTGGACATTTATCCCGTGTTGCACGTTGTACTGCTTTATCCACAGTATGTCACTGGCTTAACATGTCAGACTCGAGCGCACTGAGGATCATGGCTCCCAAACCATGATGGCTAATGTAGTTTACACTGCGCATTGCCACTGCAAACACGGTCAAGGACGCATGTTAGAGCCTGCATTACTGCATGCTCGCTAAATGGATTAAAAGCTGATGTAAAATGTCTTAGCCTACCGTGTAGCCTTAGGGGAAAACATATTTCATTGTACGGTCTTAGTTCTTCCCTTAAAGGGGAATTTCCATTTAGGAACTGTGAGGTGTAAAATCTGGAGTTGCTTCACAGACAAACAGATAGGAGACAGATTTTTGGGATCAACAAAACTTTGCAGAAACACACACGTTGTCTGTTTTTTCCTCAGTGGGTTATTTCCCCCAAAACCATTCCTGAGAGCTTCATACTGTAGACTGCAGGACCAGGAGGACTCTCAGACCACAATGTAACAAACACATTTTAAGAAGTTCAAATTTGCAGTTAATCAAAAAAGAACACAATACTGTGCTCTGGCATGTATTTCCATTCCTTTAATATTAATCACATTTCCCATAAGTGAAATAACCATGAGAATAAATCCTTAGCAAATACAAGAGAATAGCTTTGAGTCATACTCAATTGTCCGTAATCTCTTACAGGCTTGGGCAAAACCTAATTTTGAATGGCCTCAAATATTTGTACAGCTTCAGGGCTCCGGGGCATTTGATTTAAATTGCCAAGCATTTCCACAGGTCCAAATTTAAGATACTCATCCCAGAGACACTATCATAAATGAAGTAAGAGTGCATGTGTGTGTGTAGGTATACCCTCCCACAGAGTAGCCTACTCACTCCAGAATGACCCAAGGCACAGAGAGACCTGAGGGCAGAGCTGCAGCAAGCTCTCCTGGAGAAATATTGCACAGCATAATAATGGAACGTCCAATGCTTTGAACTGCAGTCTACAGCCATTTATACAATACCAGGCAATTGAAGGCCAAGAGCGAGGTATTAAGCACAAAAGCCACCGTAATTTCTTCTCTTCCAATATTGTGTGCCATGGGCAAATAAACCCTCTCTGGAATGATCTCGTTCTGTATTCTGATGGGCATTGCTTCAGTTGACTTAGTCCACTACCACAGTTAGTCTTTAGTGGGCCAAGGGGAAATTAGCTTGTGGCATTAGATCTCCTTGAGGACTATAGTGCACACGATTAGTGCTGGAAATTGACATAAATCTCAGTTTGACTTAATTTGAGTGACAGGCTAGCAGGTTGGTGCAGTGACAGGTGTGCATCTACAAGGCTTCAATCCGTGAGATGAAATATATTGATATTCTGTCCTCGAGTATGTGTATGCATAAACTGAATATGCGTAGTGCAGCTTAAGATGAGTATCAAGAAGAGCCACATTATCCTATTATCCTGTTCTTGTTAAAGCAGGATGTGTTTAAAATCCTCTCCTCTCCTCTCCTCTCCTCTCCTCTCCTCTCCTCTCCTCTCCTCTCCTTTCTTCTCTTTTTATTT
>OMLI01018457.1:0-12137 GCA_900302605.1 Rondeletia loricata
CTGGAGACAGCGTTGTTGTAGCTGTCTGCAATGCGTTCAGCTGCGAGCGTGTTGTCAGGGCCAGGGACATAGGCAAGAATCACAGTCAATTGTGTGAACTCGCGAGGTAGATAGTAAGGACGGAACGACACAGTCATAATTTTGTGATGCCGTGAGCAGTCGGTCTCACAAACTGTAAAGTTTGTTGCCCATTCATCATTTACGGCCATGCAAAGCCCGCCCCCAATAGATTTTTCTGTCCCAGTCAAAACTTATGAATGTAAATCCATCTAAACTCACTGTAATGTCCTCAGACAACCATGTTTCAGTGAAACAAAACATGCTTGTGTTCCAGTACAAACCGCGAGTCGCTCAAGCAGAGGCGCGCCCCGCCCCATGTCAGCTGAGTTGTGAAATCTTGTCCTCACCATGGCAAAGAGCCGACTATATGTCAGAGCCACAGGTCTAGCTGAATAAAGTGGTGTCACAACACTTTGTATGACACCAAACCTCTGTATGTCTAACAACAAGCTGTCACATCCTGGTAAGGTGCTAATAGCAATCTGACAGCAAGTACACAGTCACAAACACGTCCCAACATCCGGTGTCCCGGTCAAAACGTATGAATGTAAATCCATCTAAACTCACTGTAATGTCCTCAGACAACCATGTTTCAGTGAAACACAATATGCTTGTGTTCCAGTAGTCAAGAGTCAAATTTGATCAGCGCAGAGAGTTCATCCAATTTATTTCGTAGGCTAGTGAGCGCACATTTGACAGAGTAAAAACAGGTAATGGGAGCTTACTTCCTCAACTCCTCAACCTGTTTCTGATTCCTCCTCTTGATCCCCTTTTCCTCCGAATGCGTTTCCTTAACAGACGCTCTGGGATTAGATCCAGGAGTGGCGATGCTGGTATTTTCCGGGAAGCGTGTCGTAGCTCCAAAAGGTCAACCCGGGCATAGGTGAGCGTACCTGGGTTGGTAATGTGTGGATCTGCCGGTGAAGTCCAGAACGCCCAAGCCGGTTGTAGAACGCATAGCAAAGTCCACAGAAGTAATGTCCAATGTTTCATATCTGAGCACATAATTGACAAACTGCACGTCAAACTCTGATCGCATGCAGAAAGTGAATAAAACAAATAGAAACACAATAACAAATAGAAAAACTATAGCACTGAGCCTCAAACTGCGAGTCGCTCAAACAGAGGAGCGCCCCGCCCCATGTCAGCTGAGTTGTGAAATCTTGTCCTCACCATGGCAAAGAGCCGACTGTATGTCAGAGCCACAGGTCTATCTGAATAAAGTGGTGCCATTTCTTGTCACAACATTTTGTATGACATCAATATTTGGACGTTGAAGCTGATGTAGTTCTAAAGGTCTTCTAAAAGAACAATAGATTGGAAACCAAACCTCTTTATGTCTACCAACAAGCTGTCACAACCTGGTAAGGTGCTAATAGCAATCTGACAGCAGGTACACAGTCACAATCACGTCCCAACATCTGACATGGGAAGTATACAGGTATACCCTTCTCTCAAGCCCAATCCTGCCACTGTGTACCTCTCTCAGCACTTGCCTTCCTATGATATTTGCTGTGAAGCACTCTGCACTCGTGCTATATAAATAAAGTTTTACCTTACCTTACCTTACCTTCCTTCAAACTTCCCTGCTTTCCTCCTGATAAGCAGACTTAATCCCAAACATATTATTATCTATTCAGTTTGGGGGATTAAGTGTAGATACATGACATTTTAGGCCATGCCAAGGACCGGAGTCATTGCATAAACAACTCCTACGCTATGTCAGGGAAATATTTATCTTTGCTCGTAGAACTTCTTGAGATAGTGTCAACACTGCTTAGAGACACAATTAGATCTGTGGATGGAAAACAGAGTACTCACGAAAATACAAGTGTATAATACGAGGAAAGCTGAGAATACTTATAAAGATGCAAGCATATTCTACTGATAAAAAAACAAGTGAAAGATGAGCGACTCCATGACAACCAAGTGCTTATTAGACTAAAACCCTTTTTAGAGTATGTGTGTGACCATATATCATGATGCCTCTTTATTTTGGCTCCAGATTTTATCTTTAGATCATGATTTCTTTGTCTTTATTGGTGTTTATAATGGAATAAAATTGATACTCCAGCAATTATAATTAAGATAATGACAGTCCGTGGCAATGTGTTTTTTCAGTGTCTTCCTCAGTAACCACAACGCTATCTCCAGGCTCCGGCCACGCCAGAAGATGCAACGACACAGAGAAGGCCTACTGTGTGAATGGCGGCGACTGTTACTTCATACATGGTATAAATCAGCTTTCCTGCAAGTGAGTAATCTCCCCTATTTTTTGGAATTCACACAGCATACTGAATTTTGATTTTGGCTCAATTTTGTTGTCAACCTCTCTTGTTTTATCCCTGTGCCACTGTACAGCAGCTTCCCCAGTCTGAATGAAAGCTCATTTCATGACATCTTTACTCTAGCTACACTCTTCAACATCCCATCTACAGTTTCATATCCCACTGTTTATTTTCATGATACCACTTTATCATGTTCTTCTTTCTTACAGCAACAGCAGCACATTACATGAAAATGCTGCCAGCGTGCCTAACTACCCACCTGTTGTGTTCATTTCTTGTGTATTTTAACACTAATAAGGACATGAGATGGTGGTGCGCTCATCCTTTTTAGTCATGTTTAGTGTACAAGAGGGCTGCACATTAAAAGCCTTTTCAAAATGTCATGAGTCACTGGTTTAGCAAATATTTATGCCTGTTAGAGGCCCCCAATGAGGTAAATAGAATCATTGCTTACATTTAAGGTCCTTGGAAAAGGGGATCAGGACCCATATCTCCAGTGTCCTGCAGAAACCTTGTATTTCATCTTGTCAGGGAGCAAACGGGTTGATGTTATCATTGAAACACCTTCTTTTTTTTTGACATTTGAATCTCCAACAGTTTGTCTTACACCCACGGTCATGGAACATTTTGTACACTCCTTGGGGACAATGTCCAGGATACGTTCTTGTTGATTCTTTTCAGTACACTGACCAAATGCATCAAACTTTTAAGAAGTACTGAGCTAGAGTCTCTGGTCAAGTCACATGACTGCGTAAACCTGAGTGCTAAACTCCTTTCATATCACTTTAAATACCTTCTATAAGAAATAGAAGGGAGAAGGATAGAATAAGGTATATGTAGATGTATAGATGTAGAAAATACTATATTTAGTTTTTGAAAGGAAAATGTTTTCTTCTTTGAATGGAAAACAAACCAAGTGATTGGTAAATTGTATCTTGTACTATTCTCATTCACCAGGTATGTCATGGAACTGGCATAAGCAGTAAAACTTCATAGTAGTTAATACTAAATATGTACATTATCTTTTGGTACTGTTGTTAGACATGATTATGTTGTATGTTCTGTTCCATCATCAACATACCATAAGTCCTCTGGCTGGTCTCATAAAGCAGGCACATTGGCTAGGCTTGTGTGCTCAGTTGGCCCAAGGCAGAATGCTCGACAAACAATGAGGACATGGCCGCAACAGCCATTCAATAAGCTGTGTACAAATTGGAGGCAGCAATAACTCAATTGCTGCAGCTAATTCACTCACGGCCGGGGCATGGGTCCAGAAAAGTTGGATAATGCAGTGAAGGCCTGCAGGGATTTGTTGCCCCAAAGCCATCTCATTCAATATAGGCCAGGCTTCAGTGGGTATTACTCACTGGCTAAACAAGTCCTGCAGACAGCTAGCCCTATTTTTATGCCCAGCTCCTTCACTTTGAAATATAAACTTTGTTTGGGGAAAGGAAAGGTTAACAAATGACAAAGTAACCATTTCCTTGGCATGTGATTATAGGACAGATGTGTATGCAATGGCATAGAATGCTGCTTATTATCAACCGGGTCAAAGGATGAAACGTACCACAAAGACACTTAAATACCAAAGTACTCATTAAAGGTACCAATGAAATATGATTTACCATGGCAGCTGCCCCTGATACATGTTAAATATGATCATACCAAATTTGTCAAAGTTAATTGAAAATAAAAATGGTCTTGAATATATAACTCAGCATATATGCTCATATCAAATGTCCTTTTCACTGACCGATGATTCATAGAGGATGATAATGAGGTTCATTTCTCCCTCTGCGGCTCCACCACTCTCCAACGCCTCCTTTCCCTCTAAGAATGTAAGCACAAAACACTTGAAAAAGAATGGTTAGTGTAAAATGTAGAGTATTTGCATATACAACACATGCTAAAATTATCAAGATTATTCTTGTTTCCAAATGTTGAGTTCTTTCTATAGAATTTCAACTAATGTAGTGTATGTTAAGGGCCCAATTTCTTTCCATATTTTTGACTGAAGATGAAAGAGTGATAATTGAGTTTGCAGCCATACTACACTGGACACTCTGATATTTAAATCATTTAGCAATAGTATATTTTCTTTCATCTTTCAACCAGTTGTCCTTCATCTAGGCCCACAGTTTGGGCACCCCAGATCTAGGTGGTGCTATTCCCCAGTTAACCATCATCAGTCAGCATGAGTAATTTAACATCGAATGTCATAATACTCCTGGGAGGCTTTGTGTAAAACTCATAAATCATGACCAATGACCTTTGTTGGATTGGTGGTCCAGTTGTGAATGAGAGAGAGTGGAATGTTGGTACCCCTAAAACACCAGGCTAGAGAGTAAAAAAGAGATAGCTGCACACACACAAAAGATAAGGTTTATTCCAACATGTTTCGGCTTACGCCTTCTTCAGGTCCCTGATGAAGCATGTTGGAATAAACCTTATCTTTTTTTGCATGTAGAGAAGTGTGTGGCTATCTGTTTTTTTACTCTTTAGCCTTGTGACTTTTTCGACCCTTGTTTGGGTGTGCGTTCTATTCTTTTCACTTTCACCCCTAAAACACCAATTACACACCCTAATGGGATTATAATGAGGTACGACTGTTTGGCCCACCAGACACGATGAGTCTGCTTCAGAAGGACCTAGGTGAAACCTAGTTTTTGACTCTGACTTATGTTTTGAGGCACAAGTAAAGAGTCTTATACATTCGTGGTTTTTTCCAATTGAGAAATATCTCCTAAGTTAAATCATTTTTTATCTACTGAGGACTGAGTTTTTATTTCCTCTTGATTGGGCTACTGTAACTCTATACGCTGGTATCAGTCATAAAGCTCTCTCACGTTTGCAGCTGGTACAGAACGCAGCTGCCAGGCTCTTAACAGGCACTGAGAGAAGAGACCACATTACCCCGATTTTAGCTTCCCTGCTCTGGCTTCCTATAAAATTTAGAATTGATTTTAAGATGTTATTGATCACCCACAAAGCAGTACATGGTTTAGCCCCACCCTACATCTCCGAGCTCATACGTCCATACACTCAACAGTATACCATCAGGTCGGCAAATAAGGCTCTTCTCTCAGTCCCCAAATCCAGTCCGAGGTCAAAGGGGGACCGGGCTTTTGCAGTGAGAGCCCCTAAACTCTGGAACCACGTGCCACTCGATATAAAGATGGCCAAGTCTGAATCATCTTTTGTAAACTTGACTTTTATATACTGCTGTTTTTATTGTTCTTACTTTCATAACTGTTCTTATGTTGTTTCCATTGTTCTCCTTTTACCTGCTGTTGTTACTACTTTTCTGTTTGGCTGAAAAGCACTTTATACATTATTTTTAAGAAAAGTGATATATAAATAAATATTATTATTGTTATTTTATTATTACTAGTATAGGAGTTAAGAAGAGAGGAGTGGTGGTGGAGACAGAATGCTGGAAAGAGGGGTTGCTGAAGGAATTTGGATTATATGAACAGGTGTCCCCAATTATCATTCATGAGGAAGTGGCAGCCCCTGAGTGCCAGTATTAATGCACTGCTTCCATTTCCTGTAATTGGTGCCAGTGTCAAAACCGAATACGTTTGTGATGAACAGATTAACACAATGGTCACTCGTGGAAGTGACCTACAGTAGTTGTGTGTGTTTCTACCTATTTTTGCCTAAACCATATGTAATTTCTGGCTTTCCTGTAACACTTCTCTGCTCCTTCCCAGATGTCCGGATGGATACTTTGGCCCACGATGCTTACAGACTGAGCCGCTGCGGTTGTACATGCCCAATCCTTTCAAAAGTATGTTCACTTGATATGAGCAGCTGAGAACAGAGAAAACAGTTGTCACTGGATTACCTCTGTGGACTCCTGCTGCCCCCAGTTCTCTTCCTCTTTCCCCTTCTCTTTCTCCTTCTCAGGTCGACACGCACTGAGCTGTGCACTACACAATGTACAATGGTGTCATCCATGGGAACACTCTGCCTCTGCCGTCTGTAGTTGTGCTGTTGTTCTAATACTGTTTCTCTGCTTCTCTCCCTCCCTCTCTCCCTCCTCTCTCTCTCTCTTTTTCTCCCTCCCTCTCTCGCTCTTCACCCATTTCATATACATATTCTCTTCTCTCAATTTCACTCCACCCTTGCCCTCTCTCTTTCTGTTCTCTTTCTCACTCATCCACCACCCTCCTCCTCCCTCTCTTTTTGTGGCTTTGTTTCTTTTTCTTTCCATCAGGTGTCCAAATGACTTTACTGGTGATCGCTGTCAAACCTACGTTATGGCCAGTTTCTACCGTATGTCAATTTCCTCTTCTGTCACTCTGTCAGACTGTCCTTGTGTCATGCATGTTGGATGTGGAGAGATTGCATTGATTAATTAGTTGTGTCTCTACCATCTCTGATGATTCATTCATAAGCTAGCGTAGTTGAGTATAGACTGTTAACATGTTTGGTCTGCATGTGATATTGTATGCCCTTGAACTCGTAGTATATTGCATGTGCACTCTCAGAACAGAGTTGATAGCGAACTTGATAGCGACAAGTAGGGGGCTCAATTTGGATGCTGTATGGAATAAGATGTGCATTAAGTCAACTGCATGTAACAACACAGTCTAATGAGAAATCCATTATCAATACCCTACCTTTAACTCACTCAGTAATGATGCCTGTTTATGTAAGCAGCTGCAAACACAGTCATGTATGATGCTATTAGTGCTGATCCATGGACAGAAACGCAAGCCTGATCAATTAGCTTTAACTAATAGGCATGACAAATGGTTGATTCTGTTTGGTCGTACACTGGCTTAACTGATGACATTTTTTTGGCTTAGGCCATTCAAAATGAATTTGTTGTGAAATTGGTCAGCTGACAGTCAAAATGGCTATTTAGTTTAATTCTGTTTTATCTTGGCTTGATTGCCTCTATATAGACCCACAATATGCTAGGATTTCTTCATAAACATACTAGCTTGAAATGATGATGCATTCTAATACTCGTGCATCTATTAGCATGTAGGTTACATACACGAGTCAACGTGCCAAAATTTCAGTTGGCACCCATATAATTATTACCTAATTTGGCCTGATCTTAGTATTAATTAGGGATTTCTCAGAGTTAGGCACTAAACCTGTCAAGAATTTACAGTAATTATTTTAAATGTCCAGTTTGCTGTTACTGTTCTTAGTCCTTGCATTGCCATTAGTGAAACCGCAATATACATACTAGCACAGACATCGCATCACTTCATATCGGATATGCTAAGCTGGTACATAAGATGTAGTGGCTTGAAGTGGATCATAATATCAGCCAATAACTCACTTTAGATCTTACTTAAGTAGAGCCAGTCTCTAGTGGCTTGATTGCACAGTGTTAAGCTCACACTAGAACATTCAGCAAATTGCATTTGTTTTAACACACGTTGCTTCAGACGTAGCAGCAAGTGGTGCTCTCACAGTAGATCACAGTAGTTCATGCACGATACTACAGTGCCGTGTCAACAGGTTCTCTAGCCTGGGGTAAGAGAACTCAGCCCTGCACCACTCCATGTTGGCAACATCAGCAAACATATCCATCAACTGCAGAATTCTACCCAGATTAGAGGTTTGTGGAGAACTACAGCTTGACAGATCTTGCCCTTAAGCTTTTTCACTTTGAAAAATATCCACACCTCAGTATCACTTGTATGTTGACTACTTGTAGTATTTCTTAAGCATGTAACCAAGAAGGGCTGACATCAATGAAATATACATTTGCATCAGCCTCATCTCATCCAAACAATTGAGATCGTAGCTTGGACTTGGTTCTCTGAGGAAAACATATAATATACCAATCATAGTTACTTTATCATTAAACATGCTGCATACATTCCAGTCCCTGTGATGGCCAAGAACTAATTTACTACTACATTATACTGCATATTTGTTACCATCATGTCTTTGCAAGCCCATGTGGTTAAAATTCAGTCTACCACCACAGTTACATAATAACTAATTTAGTCTGCTTTTGGAGTTGCCTGATGCTACCTGCACGCCTGACGCCTACACATAATATTTGCAGTATGTTGGCTCAGAGTACAATGTGAAAAAACCCATCTGAACTACAAGTAATTTCATCTCACATTAGGTAATAATGCACTATGCTGAAATTACTTGTTTTTTGGCAGAGTAGACAGTGGTATGTGGGAGCTCTTTCCCTACACTCACAGCTTTTTCTGCATTGTGTTTGACCTCAGTGCAGCTGTGCGACTGTATTTCCTTTCAAGGAGAGCATCGATTTCCAGCTCTCATCCAGCCACATGAACATAGACAAGGCTTTGATTACTCCGTTTATGTGCTTATACATTCAAAACAATGAGCTGAATGTTTGTAGACCACACAAGAGTAAAACTCATGTATGGTGACACATCATACATGAATATCTCATAAAACTGCACACCACAAAGCAAAAAACGTCTGTCATTACATAAAGCATTTATCTTCACCCAAACCTTATGCTTGCCTCTAAAAGTTACCACCTATCCGTGACACTATTGTGGGAGGACCTTACATATAGACGCAGTAGGGGAGCAAATTCTAGGCCACCTGTGAACCATATCTAAATGAAAGGCTGTGGATTCAGATAGAAAAGGTGAAGCCTCCACTCTATCCTAGTATAAGATCTGACACATGAAATTGATTGCAGAGCCATCCCTGTGCACCGTTTTCCTCCAGATGGCCATTAACCTGTCTATCATTGTTTCAGAAGTGCACATCCACAGTACAAATCAGGTCTGTGAAAGCCACATCCCGACTGCAATAATGTAGTGGTGACTGCTCATTGCAACAGCTGACACACATCATTGTAATGTATTGCCTTTAAAGTGATGATTACTCCAACAGCAAACTACATAACCACCGTAACGGCCTCTCAGATAGTTCACCTTATTCAATTCTCAATTAATTAAAATGAATTATATTTTCTTTCAAAGAGCACACAGCTTCCCTCAAACAAAAGCACACACACACACACACACACACACACACACACAAAGCCTCATCCGTTCCATATTTTGAGTCCCCACCTCCTAGAAGGGCGCCTCCCATCCCCAGAAGAGAACGAGGATGGCTTCAGCTCCTCAGCCATAAGGGCTTGGCTTAACAAGAGCATGTTGTCATAACAACAGCTGGGATTTGCTTCAACCCCAGTAAAGCAAGTGAGCTGCCAGAGGTATGGACTCAGCTGGTCGGTGCAACCTCCCTATGGCCTCACTTTCCCATACGCTATAGAATCCACCTCCAAGTCTTCCGATTCAAATACTGTACAGACTCCTTTGCTTGCTAGGTCTATTCATTTGATGCGTGTGGAATGGAGTTGACAATTGAGCATTTTGAGGGAGCAGATACCTGAATGCACAGGTAGTCTCAGCAGAAGAGGCACATTTTCTCCATAGTAATGATACTGGCTATGCGCCTAATACATTCACACCGGTCCTCTTCTCCATTAGGTGATTTGGTTTGATTATGTATTCAAATAGCATACAGGTAAGGTTTGTCTATCTATCTATCACTGGTCGAATGTGCAAAAACAGTTGCCTGTACTGAATGCAACATTAACATCAGACTGTGTTGAGACATACAGTAGATGGAAGTTAGTTTTGGTAGTATATATACTAGAATTGGCCTAGACATTAATTTACCCCAAATGATAGCTGTGCAGTCATGTAATTTGATGTAGTGTGGTTTTGTAGTCTGGTGTTGCATGCTGTGACTGTTTTCTGGCGTCTTGTCACGGAGGTGCTTATTGAAAGTGGACAGTGTCTTACTGACCACGTTGTTCTGACAATTACGTCTCATTTTAAGTGTTTGTTGTCTCAGTTGCTATAATGCCTATTTGTATTTGTTATATGTGTGCAACTGTATCTTGGAAGGTGTCTCTCTCTAAATCTGTTCTTTTGTTTCTGTTTTCTTCCAACTGTCATCCCTCTGCAATGGCAGAGCATCTTGGGATTGAATTTATGGGTATGGAACAATCCATTTTGATTCTCAGTCTAAGCATAGCTGCTAAATAGATGTCCTTCATTTTGACATGCTCCCGCTCCCTCTATGGTGTGGACTGTAAAGCAGATAGTCCCCTTGATTAACCAGTCAATCTATCAATCAATCATACAGTAACTCATTGGTCTGAAAAACTCTTAGTCAATGCAACTGATCCTCCATCAAACATTATTAACATGGATGCCTTCACCTGCAGCTCTCATGCATGTGCATTGGAAAAGCAGAACTATTATTTGACTTGGTGATTTTGAACAGATAAGCTCTGAAGATGTTTTCTCTTTCTAATTACTCTCCCCAAACCACGTAGTCCCTAATTGAATCGGTGATATTACACATGTCAACTATACTCTAATTCTACTGTCCAGCTCAAATTACCAAAAATCACACAATCATTAGCTGGATTGTTGATATTCATGAGTTGCAGAATGAGTGCTGCAAACAGGACACCCATTATTTCCGTCTCACTCACCATAGTACATTTTCCATTGGACTGATTTTAGGTTTTTCACTCCATTTCTAGCGCCTATTAAACCCTGTAACAAGCATGCTATATCATGTTTGTAGTTACCAAACGCCTTTCCTTGCTCTTCAACTCTACCTTTCTAAACGATCATCCATCCAGTCCCTTTAGTCTCATGCCTTTAGTGTCTGTCTTTTCTTTTCTTTTTATTTATGTGTGACCCTGTCCCATTCTTTTTGCATCCTCCAATTACTTCAGTATGGTTGAAATGTAGCTTATACATAAATCTAAAGATCTGTGTTACTGGTTTGATTTATCCTTCAAGGAGTGGATGCTGTGGTATGAGCATGCAATGCTATATTTAGAACATACAGTCATGTTTTCTTCCTCCATCTTCTTCACTTTTCATCCTCCTTCTATTGTTGGCCCTTGTTTTTTGCTACCTTTTCCAGAAAAGTGCTTTTGAATCAAATAATATAGTTGGTGTGTACAACTGATATTGCAGGCATCTTGTCAGATAACACATAATTTTAGGTGAGAATATTAGAATATTAGTATACCAGCATCAACATTGATTTGAAAATTGTCCATCACTAGATAACAACCAATAGTGGTGAAATATTACCCAGTTTGCTGCTATAAATAAACTGACCATGGTGATTTATTCATGGTGTCAGAAACAAATTGGCATGCTGATGTAAGATGGCTGCTGGTGAATGAAAGGACAGGGTAAGAGGAAACCTCAGATGGAGGGAGTTGTACAAATTCAATTCATTTTTATTACGTTCTTTATCACGGACTACCTATTTGCTCCATCATTCTCCCCAGGGAAACAAAGGGTCCTCCTCAACCTCACACAAGCTCTTGTCTGGAAAAGGAAAAAGGCTAAAAACATCAGCCAAGATTTCTCCAATTTCATTTTTCATGATATATATATATATATAAACTATTGTATTTAGCAAGCTATTTATTTACAGTAAGTGGTATGGAGAATGCTCAAAACTGTACAGTAAGATCCCATCATTGTGCCTATCTTTTTTTAGATCAGGACTCCTATAAATGAGCAGAATGAGAGTGTTGATCATGCAGGCTCCCTTATAGATTTATCAGATATGAACAAGGAACCTTTAGAATTAGAGGATCAGATTGGGTGCAACTTGAATATTTTATCCTACTTTCGACTAAATGTTCCCCCATCCGAGACAGTTACATGTATTTGACCTTGCATCTATATTTTGCATTGGTACAACACAATTTGCAGTTCCAATCAGTCATCAATTATAGGCCTCAACCATTTCAGTATCATACACAAT
>OMLI01018458.1:0-14750 GCA_900302605.1 Rondeletia loricata
ACCTTTACGTGGTTTTTCCACAACAGCAGCGATAGCCTTCACACACCACAGACTGATCATGCATCCATGCGTGTAGCATACTGCTCGGCAGATCGAGCCTGTGGGAGCCAGTGGCCCGTAACATAACTAGCCAAGTAGGAAATATCACATCGATGCACAGCTGGAGACGATAATGTCCATGTTTCACATCATGTATGATCAGTGCAGGTATGAAGACAGGCAAGAGTGGACAATGGGACGGGAGATGGTGGGTCGGGGAGCAGACATCTATTCACAATTATACAAGCCCATAGTCTCGTCTTACACCCTTCTCTTGCTCCCCCTCCCTCATTTCTGCAGGAGCCATGCAGACCCCCATCCGGCCTGTCATCAAGATGTCATTAAGACTTGATAAGGAGATGATGGAGGCTGTCAGGAGGTAGAGCTATTGTGGGAGAGGACTGCTGTGGGGAGTTGGAGGAGCTGAGGGCTGATGGTCCTCAACCTTGGCCTTTATACTGGGATTCTTCGGTTCGACACAAAACGAGTGGTACACATGTTCTTTGACTTTAGGTTACATTGTATGATCATTTCAAAGAATAATGGAAATGATATCTATAGCGTTCATACTTTGGATGACAATACAATAACAGAATGATTGACAGAGTGACTTCTGGATGATGGATAATGAATGATTGTTAATGATAAAAAAAAAAATGTGCTTGAACTTTTCATATATTACTGAAATTTTTAGAAAGAAATAATGTAACCCCGTGATGTTTTCTTCACAATCTTTTTTATTTGTTCGGAACTCATAACTTTGGATTGGATTCGGTCGTAATCATCTTGTATTTGGTTGCTCATACAGTAAATGGGACCCATGGATTTGTGCCAGCATCTTGTTTCCTGTATCTCTGATATTCTCTCTCTGCCCTACTACTATTTCACTAAAGAAAAAATACTAAGGGAAGTCGACTGCTCACTTTTCCTTAAAAAAAAAATCAGAATTTTGGTATGTCTAGCTAGATGTACAGGGGTGGAGAAATCTCTTGGAGAATCAAAGGACATTATTGCAGTCCTAATACTTTAATTCAACACCTCTAGAAACCAGGGGAGCTTCTCTGGTGAGGAGACCGTGCCCACAATGGAAAAGCTAGTTTCTTTCAAGACCTTTACACCTGTGAGAGTGACAGGCTAATTGACCAATTAGACACCTAGCTCAGTCGCTCCACCCTGGGGGCGGTGTAAAGGGTAAAACCAGGAGGAGACACCACTGTCATAGGGCATGACCCAGTCCCGGAGCTGGGTGTCGAATACATGCACAATAACATGTTTTAAGCATGTTTACATCAATTTGTATGCTTTGTGTAATTGTTTCTACTTTTTTGGCCTTGCCTTTCATATTCCCTCTACTGTTAATGAGCAACTCTCCCTCAATAATGTTTGTAGTTATTTCCAAAGTTAATGACTAAATAAATTTTCACCCAAGCAAACAAGCAGCGAGCACAGCGTATTCAGAAATAGACCTACTGTATGTGGTTGCAGAGCTCGCCTCACCCTCTTAGTTTTTCTGCTTAATGGTGAATAATCAGTTGCAAAAAACTGGGTTGAAACTATATCCTTACATAATTCAGATTGTGTTCAGTATGTATGGAATGGAGCTACATTCCTCATTGGACTATGCACAGTAATTCAGGATATTGACAATAAGTCATGAGAGCTCACGGTGATGACCTGAAGAATGCAATTAGAGGGAACATCAGACTGTACTGGACTATATTCACATGGCCAGCAGGCGGTTCACATGCATCTTGTTGACAGATAATTGGTTTGCATGGTTTTTTCAGTTATGACATCATCTTTTCTTTGTGTCTGGACAAATATAGCATATCTCAATATTGTATACATTTTGGATCAATGATATCTGAATTATTTCTCCTAATCCCGCTTTAATAAAGAGATGCACATGAGAATATATATCTGTATTGTAAGAAGAGCTCGAGACAAATAGGAAAAGCATGATGTCTTACTTGTAGATGGCTACACTCAGATTGCTGATAGATTTCTGAGATGTTTCTCCTTACTGACACATTAGAGACTTGGGAGAGAATGAGTGCATATTAAGACGTGAGAAACAAAATGAATGGGTGGTTGTGATTGACAGTCGTGCTCATGTACGATGGAATTAGATACCACAGAGGATGGTATGTCAGGTGGGGATCCCGTCATTGGTCGAATCCTCAGGGGAGGTCCTGCCCAGCGTGGCGCCGTGGTGATGGGCCTTCCCTTGCCCTGCCGACCAGACTGGGGTTAAATTAGGAACGGCTAACCCCAGAACCGTGGGCGAAACGCGGGCGAGGATAAATGCTCTGGTCTGCTTTGATGGCGGTGGAGGTTGGAGAGTGCAGCAGACGCTCTTGATCTGGAGCCTGACAGACCCTGTTGGGAGGAGGGATCGAGTGCTGCTGATCACTTATGCTGTTCCCATGAGGCGCACACACACACACACACACACACACACACACACACACACACACACACAAGGTAATGCGCACACATACAGTACACATAATACATCTTTCCAAGGTCACAATTAATTCTCACACATGCCCTGTGTAATCTGTTTACTGTTTTCCCTCTGTCTGTTCCCTAACCCCCTCCACTGAGTCCCAGCCAGGCTCGTCCCCTGCGGATAAACAGCAGGCAATTAGAGTGGGAGAGACAGAGACGCAAAGAGCAGACGGTGGTTTACTGTCCAATCCTCCTGCCTCTTCCCTGGATCTGCTACAGCGTTATAATCAGGTGGTTCCACTGCATGGCCTCGTTTTCTCTCATACAGCTCGAAGGTTACGGTCTTAAGCCTGGGCTCAGTCTCTCTATAGCTGGGTTTCAAAAATACAACTTTCCACGGTAGGCAGAAAAGTTTTTCTCGATAAAAGGAAATATAGAACAATAAAGATAAATAGAGATGGAAATGCATTTGTCGAATAAGTAATAATGCAGCGACATTTGCAGCCAACGACTTGTCATGCATCACTGCGACATGCATCACTGTTGCTGCCATGTAATAAGGCGCCCATCGTGTTTGTCTGGCTATTATTTTATACAGTTAAATACTACCAAGTCCTTTTCTTTCTTTCCATCTTCAGACAGCATGAACTATGGCCAGCATTACCTGACATGAAAGAACAAAAACAACGTATCAATTCAATACTAGTCAATTCTTGAAAGACTGTGTTTTTTGATGTAGATCTGACGCCTGTTTATTTGCTTCAACCCAGCTGTTGGAAAGTCACATCATTTGCATTTTATTTTTAATTTATTTCAAAAGCTTGCTTTAAATTCATGCAGTTGGATGGAAACATAGCTTATGTGCAACACTGTTCTATTTCTGTTCTTTAGCTTGCGCTCCATTCAGCCCTACAGTATGTACCCTTACTGGCAGGCGTGTTAAGGAAGCTGCCTAGTAGTGGAAAGGTTTCTGGGTTGATCCCCAGTATCAAGTGCCCCTGATACAAAGTACACCTTGTGGTTGTACCTGTCTCAGAAAAAAGATACTATATCTATGCATATTATGAATGCTGCCTCCTCAAAAAACCAACAAGTCTAACAAGCCTCCATACTGCTGACTTGAAGGCAACTACATGGCTTGAGGACTTTACCTTTACCGTCACTGAAGACTTGTGTGAGGAGGAGGAGGGGCTTAAGGAGACTATTTGAAGGTGCGGATGATTCATCTTTTTAAATGTACATTTTCCCAAAACAAATTTAACTGCCTGCGGAACACTTCAAAGCTCCGATCTAGAAAGGAAAGGGCCCAGTCATCGGTTGTAACCGGGCCATATTGTGAACATATGGTCCGAGGAGACGGGTTTACCCTGTTTGGTGAGAACGTCAAGGACTGAAAGCGAAAGAGAGTAAACGGAAACCATAGGGGTGCAATAAAGTGACCAATAAGCAGACTGTATCATGGAGGTTGGGTTATGAACTTGGTGCCCTCGTGGGAGTCAAATATCAGAGCTGGAGAAGTGTAGATGAATGCTTTTACGGATACAGATGAGGAGCGAGGGCCAGCTGTCGACCTGATGTTTTCTCCTTCCCACATGACCGGGAATAGATCAGAGCATATGATTAGGCTCTCCTACCCAAAGGCCTGCATGGCTCACACAGAGAAGAGCACACTGCAGACTGAAAAAGGAACAGAGATCAGAGAGATCTGGATATGAAATGGATTATGATGTGAATAACTTTTACATGTTAATTCTTTGATGAATGTAGATGACACACACACACACACACATCACAAATTTTTCTCCTGGAAATCTGCGCACACAGATTTCTTTTGAATCCTTTCGGGGTGGCAGGTTGGCCTAGTGGTTAGAGAGTCTGTTCTGTAACAGAAGGGTCACAGGTTTGAAACCCCAACAGCCGTATGTTCTGTTGTCAGGTACTTCAGCAAGACTGAAGAGAAAAAAACTCAATCACATCACTTCAGAGCTTACCATCGACCCCAACGATGGATGCAACTATTCTCCAAGCAACGTTTTTGAGATGTTTATTCCTGCAGTCTTTCAAATACAAGTTGTAGAGAACTGGAAAGCTTTGAATGGCTGTAATCAACTTCTTGTCATTCTGCACTTGCCAGGCAGAGCTATTGTTTACTAAATGAAATCACACCAGAAGGGGAAACAAAAAAGGGTGGAAATCTGATTGGCTGTTGGCAACCGATGACTGCGAAAACTTCTCAGCTAACAAGCTTGTTGACCTTCCACATGCTGGCCGAGTTTCCCTGGTCGCTCAGCTCTATTGGAAATGAATAGTTACGGTGACGTGTTGATTGTGTTGCACGCAGTGTGAACGTGGGGTTAGAGTACCATACACAGTCTTGTGCAGGTTAGTTCCACAGTCACAGATTACTGTACATCTCCCCTGACTTCTCTCCCTTTTCCTTCTTCAAGACAGAATAAACTCTTTAACAACAGATCATAGTTTCTTTAGCCTACCAAGGTGCCAGATGGGAAGGATTTGCTACGTAGGGAACTATTTGAAAGTCAATTTAGTATTCGTTTTCTGTGATTCTGATTAATCTGCACTCCAATCAGGTTAGAACAAACACCAAGGATTATTTGCAGCTCCTATTTGACCCCGGTCAGCTGAACTCTCGACCACACAGCCTCCAGCCCAGCTAACCAAAACACTGGGCTTGTCACAACCAATAACATTACTTTCTCTCCTCGCTCTCTCCTGTCGAGACAAATGTCATTTGGCAATTGCATTAGTGTGCCATGGTGGCAGCCCATAAACTGTTGATGGGGGTATTTCATTTGAATAAGGCAGTACTCAACCCGTAATCTCAACCACATTTCCTCTGCCGTATCCGTTACAGTGCAAACACCTCTGCAATAACATGGAATTAGTCAATATCTAGTAGTACTTATGTGATATGTCTGATGATGGCGTAAAGTAAACGGTTTGAAGGGTAATTTGCCACTTTGACTCTTGAGACTCGGCAGCTGTCGCTAATGACATTAGCAGATTTTCACAGCTGACTTAACTTCTTGTTAAAGAAGCCACTTTTTAAGAAATGATACTCCAGCAAACCACTGCTTTGTCATTGGCAAAGAGAATTCAGTTCTTAAGTAGCCTGGTTTTGGGTTGACGCATGTAAACGACATAACTAGGTTAAAATAACCGGGGTGAGCTCATGCTCGAGAGAAAGACGGTTAAAATGCTTCGATACTAAATGACTTATTAAATGGGTTACTGTGGCAGGGAAACATCTTACTCCTTTCACATTTTGATCAATACCTTTGCTGAAAAGTATTATTGCCTGTCAGTCAGAGTGTCAAGAAGATCGCACAGATTACTAGTGGGATCATCTTTTCTTCCCCATGTATTAGAAGGAGCTTACTATAGCTCTGTCAGCTGGCGGCTGCACCTTTTCATACCTTTTAGCAGCACTGTTCTCTCTGTTCTCTCTCTACAGGTGAAAAGGAATATTCTGTTCACTGGTTTATTCATGACAACAGGGCTCCTTCGCAGGGTAGCAAAGGTTCATGGAAACAGTTTAACCCGGATAAGACCTTAACCGGAGTATTGCCAATAGCCGGATTGCTCCCTGCATGTAAACGTAGCCAATGGCTATTCAAGGTTCAGTTTCGGTTCAGCCCAACCGCAGTCAGCCCCTGCCCTTGCTCTACAATGGGGGTCAATTGACCTCGCTGCACAATGAAAAGAAAAGTTTTGTCTACTCTTCCTGTAAGTTTCAATTGAGCCCCCTCCAGCTATCCTCCCGTTGTTCCGTTGTAGTCTTTCCTGACGTCAGTCGGTCATTTGAGGAGGGTCTGTGGCTCCCGGTCAGGTTTCCCGCAGGGCCGAGGCACAGCCCATCTCCCCGACCCCCCGGGAGGCAGAGGTCACGCATGAGAGAGGGGAGTGAAAAGGGCCACAGTCTCCTGATTTATGGCCTGACGTAGCTATAGGATCCCCTGTGCTCTGGGATGGTTTTTGTTACGGAGGTGGAGGGCACACGAAAGCAGATTCCCCCAACACCTCCCGCCAACTTTGGTCTAAGGTTTCAGCCATCTACAAGGAGAAGCCTGGAGTTAGGCGTGGAGGGACAGTAGCTGATAGGTGAAAGGGTTACTGGGATTTGTGATTGCTAGGGTATTAGGACAAGGAGCAAGTACTGTGCACAGTAATAGTGTATGTTTGACTGTTGCTCTGGTAGACTGCAATCCCAGATGTAACCCAGCTGTCGGGTTTTGGAGCGCCATTACATAACTGATTCAAGTCTATTAAATTGCTGTTGCGTTGGACCATTCCAGTCATACCGGAGAGCTGGATATGAAGATCTTGTTTTCAGTCTGTCAGAGGACGTGTCAGGTTTGAGTCAATGTTTGCCTGTATCAAATCGAACGGTGAGGTGAGGTGCTGTTGACCTTCCTGGCTCTTGGCTCGAGACTTTGTCCTGCACCTATCTTCAGTTACAGCCCACCATTGGTGCTACAAACAAAACTCCCCTTGCTAGCTTTTTGATGTTTCAAGCACATTCCTTATGAGTGTGCCTTGGCAGCAGCTGCTAATTGGTTACAATGTGGTATTCCTGTCCTGGTAGACTGTTCCAGATTGTGTGTGTGTGTGTGTGTGTGTCCACCCTCTCTCTCCCTGAGTCATAAACCAAGCTTCTCTCAGGCGTAGACATCCGCAGTCTGCTGAAGCTGCTGGCCCAGAAGAACTAGGCCAGATTTGACACACTTCACAACCCATGCTAACCCTGACACACATTGCTCTCCAGAGCACAGGGCAAAAATCACATCATTGTTTCGGGCCACTTGGATATACGAAATGATGGTATCCTAGCTGAGTTGCTATGAGTTTTAATCTCCAGGCAAAAGGGAATCTGATTTCCATCCGTTGATTCTTGCTCTAGGAATAGGTCAATTATGCTTATGTGTCAGTGAGTGTCTAAACACAGCTCTTATATTCATAAAATGAACAGAGTAGAGTAAACCTGGAAACCACGCCCGTTTTTCTGACATTACATTTATTAGGTTTTTAAGTTAAGTGGCTAATAAAAGCCTGTTTATGAATGTTTTGAAATGTGGAGGTTCAAAAGATCCGGGTTTTATTCAATATGACTTCTAATCCTGTGTGTAAAGTCAACATTTTGACAGAATTCAGGTGCTTGAACCGGATCTGCTGGTGGGTAAATGCATAAAAGCTGGAGGTCTGCAGACCCCCTGTAGTTTTATGTCAGGAAAAAGCAGCATCAAAGCCCAGAATGGTGGATCCCTGCCAGTTTAACACCCACTTTTCAGCCGACCAGGCGTTTTTTTGGAAGCACATTCACGTCTTAAACAGGTACGCTAGGCCTTTTGTTTCTGAAAATGTTGCTTGTTCAGCACCAAACCAACCAAAAGGGTCCCTATAAACCCTACAATAATAAGATTCAAATTGTCCTTTACCAGCTGTTGTCTGTTTATCCCCAAGCAGACTGAGGAAGAAAGGGTCCAACCCAAAACGTGACCATATGTTTAAACCTTGTCCTATGAACCCAAAACAGGATGTCACAGCAGGCCCTCTGGTCAGAGCTAACTGACACACACACAGACAGGAGGGCTATTGTTTTGTTCCACATTGGGAAAGACAGAGGGAGGGAAAGGGAAATGTGGTAAGGGAGAGAGAAATTGGATGTGTGTGTGTGTGTGTGTATACGGTACGTTGCTGTTTGAGGTTTACAGATTGCAGGGCTAAAGAAAGGGCCAAACAGCTAGTGAAATTCTGTTCAGTGTCTGCAGTAACAGGAGGCCAGGCCATGTGGCGGAGACTATGCTTTTTGTATCCATAAACCATGTTGAGCCTCTGTAGGATTTGAATCCATTTTGTGCGTGCGTGTGTGAATTGGTGCATGTAGAAACAAATGCTTACTCAGGGTTAAATAGGAGAGAAAATAGAGACAGAATGAGAGTCAAACAGAAGGAGTTGGACCACATAAGCATCAGGCCACACAGAGCCCTCTTTGTTGTCTATAAACACAACCTGTTGCAACTCACTCAAGAGCATACTATGCAGGCAGTGCTAAAAGGATTAGCGCTTAGCCACTTGAGATAATGTGAAAAATGAGACGTGATGTGGTGGAGGGAGGCGACACAGAGTCAAGGGCGAGACAGCGTCACAACACTGACTCACTCTGGTGATTAGAAAACAACTCAGTCACAGCTTATGTTCTTGTACAGGCTGCTTTTCCCCCAATTAATCTTTGATAATTGTACAGCTAATTAATCGTCACTATTAAATATTTAGAATGTATGTAATATTTACTAAATATTTACTGTGTAATATTTCAGAATTTTCGTTGAATACTGGAAGTTACAATATTTTTTCATCCAAAAAAGACAGCAGAGAGATGACTTTCCCACAAATATTTCTTTATTCCTTTTTATTTGCTGTGTACATCATAGACAAATCTCTATGGAATAAAAACTAAATCTCTCATATATAGAAAATAAAACATTGAGATTCTGAATTTATGGAGCCACTTTGTAAACATGCAACCAAATGGTTTTTCAGGGGGACATTTAAAAAAAATCCAGGTTGAAGGGGTTCAAGAGAGTTTGAATGGCATGCTGATGATACATATAGAAAAAACATACCAAGGCTGCAAGAAATTGTGTTAATTTATCACATGTACAAATATCACGTGCCCTTAGGTTCAATAATACTTAACCCGATACGCCTCTCACTCTAACCTCCACATGCCACGGCAGACACCCAGTTCATATTTCAGTGGCATCCTCTAGGCCAAGCAATGGAAATTACCTTTCATGGAGATAAAGGGAATATCACTCAGGATTGATGAAGAGAGGTAGGATCTGAGGTTATCAGAGACAGAAGGGCAGCTCCCCCCCCCACCTTGTTCTGATGGGAGAGACCCACAGAGGGGCTGATTAAACCAGCTGGGGAGGTTGGACTTTTATAAACTGCCAGGTTGTAGAAGTGACATCCTAAATCATTAGGGGTCTGAAAACGTATGGTCCCTTACACTTAGAGGTGAATATTTTATAGTTTGACATATTTTTCAGTGGTATAAATTCATCCATTAATAAAAAAAATATTTTGTGAGATTTAAATGCCCATTATCGGATATTTGCTTGCAAAAGTCCAGTTTTGCTGTCAAGGGATTGACCATTAGCTTTTCCCTGTCAATCATTTTTGCAACACTATAGCTTACACAGCTGTGAGCGCTGAACAGGCATGAAGCATTAGCTGAGTGAGTGTGTCACAGAGTGTGTCACAGCTGATTATTGGTCAGTGTATACAGTGTGAGAATTTGCCCTTTTTAGGGGGGTGAATTTGAGATGAGACGATCAAAATGACTGGCCAGGCATGGCTCCTTGTCTTCCACTATCCAGGTACTCCTTAGAGTATAGCTCAGTGTTCTAGGCCATATGAGATGAGTCTCTGTAAAGAGTCAAAGCTGTATCTCTGTGTCTCTTTCATTTCCTCTCTCTTTCTGTCCAGTTCAGTGCATTAACAGCCCCACAGGGGTGCCTCGCATGTTTGTTCCAACGCCTGCGTTTAAGGAGTAAAAAAAAAAAAGCAACACACAAACTAAACTGGGACAGTTCCGAATGAGGTACTCATGGTTCACTTCACACTCACACAACAGTTCTCCAGTTAAGGACCAAAAAGCTTAGTGGTTTTCCATAGTAAATTATTCATTTGGGAAGAGTGTTGGGTTATGTTTGGTGTCAAGGACACTAAACATGGTGTCCACTGTGCTATGACGAACATACACTTTTACATTTATGTGCCTTGTGGGGGTAGGGTGGGTCAGAGGGGGCGCTTTCAGACCAGGTCTGAATCCAGTTCTGTCAATAACTGGATAGGAGCAATAAATGGAGAGGGCAGCAATTTCCACACACACACATGCACTGACACCATAACCTTTTGCCGAGGGAAATGGTTCCACTTGGCAATAAGGTGTAGCTATACCCACACAACATTTCCATAGGATCTATAAATACAACATATCAATTTGGCAGGCAATAACAAGTAGCAGTACAATATACAGTCTTTGTCCTGCCTCCATTGAAGAAAGTCTTTTTGGGGTAGGGGAAAGCGAAGGACTAAACAGTTGACTCTTTGGGCCCTTCGCGGGCAGCGTTCTTACAACCGTAAAGCCACTTGATGACGCGGGCATTTCTCTCGATGATTGACACACCAGAAGGAAGCTGCTCAGCCAGTTCCTCCTGAAACAGCCCCTCTCCTGAGTGGCGGGAGAACTCACTGGGCTCTGAGCCACCGCAGCCTCCCCCGCCCACACTGCGGAGCGCCAGTGAGAGCGTGTCTATGGAGCTGGCCCCAGACAGGAAGTTCTCCCGACCCAGCCGCTCTATCAAGTCCATGTCCAGCCCACAGAAGTCAAAGAAATGCTCCTGCTCTGATAACGCCACCGAGCAGCGGAGACGCAGGTCTGACTTGGAGCGCTGCAACTGCCTTCTGGGTGGTGGTGGTGGTGATGCTCGCTTCCAGGGGTCGTTCTCATCATCATGGCTACGTGAGTGGTTGCCATTGGTGACACCGTTGCTGACTCCATCACTGATGCAATTTGGAAATCCGTTCTTAGTCCGTTCAAGTGTACAGCTAAACCCAGGGCTGGTGATAGACCCTGGTGTACGTTCATGGTCCGTTTTACTGGACCTCCTGCTCCCTGGTCCACCGTCCGTGGTGTCTTTGTCATTGGTCCAAGACATGCGGGAGTCTCCATCCCGAGATGGAGCTTTCTCTTCACCGATCACCATCTTCTGGGTTCCCCCCTCACCTCCGCCACTCTTCTCTCTCATGGAGCCCTGGAAGAGGCGGCGGACAAAACTGTAGCCCTTCACCTCCATGTTATTGTTCTCTCCCACTGCTGCACCACTGGGACTCTTGCACTCTTTCTTCTGCCGGTAGATGACCAGTGAGTCTGGCCGCAGCATGCGTTTACCTGTGCTCCTCCTGAGTACGGGGGCACTGTGTGGTGCTACCAAGGGGGCAATCCCAGGGGTCCTGGGGCTGGGAGGCAGGTTGCTCCTGTTATTTGCCTCAACATCCACAGAGGTCCGTCGGTTCTCCTTTCTGGAGTCATCGTTTTCATTCTCATCTCGCGAGGTGAAGGAGCCAGAGAGTGTGGAGAATGGGGTGTTGGACGACCGGCGTGGGGGGAGATGAGGGGTTAGCGTACTGGGTATGGCAAGAGGTCGTCGGGGATGTGGTGGTGGGGTGGCACAGGGCACCAGTACAAGTTCCTGCTTGGTGTTGATGACCTGCTGGCTCTTAACATATTTGGCTTTGTCCGCCTCCAGCCTCTCCACAGCACTGATTGAGCGGCCATGGCCCCCACCATCTATCTGCCTACGCAGGTAGTCTGGACCCTTGTTGAGGAGCCTCAGAGGAGAGGGGGATCCAATTGGCGTCAGTGGCTTCATGCTGCTTCACCAAACTGGGAAAAGACATCAAAACTGCAGCCCCCAAATGGCTGACAGTTTTTATAGTGAAAGGTGTCCCCCAGGGAGCTGGTGTTGGTCCTGTAAACTTTTCAAAACAAGTGAGAGAGTTTGACAAAGTTTTTAGCTATAGAAAACTGTGGCAGCCCTCATTCCTATTCTCACAGCTCTTGACAGAAGTTTTCTATAGATAGTATCTTTGTTGGGAAATGTTAGAGCCCAGACAAATTGATATCTCTATCCAGTATTTACACAGGCATTTGAATAGGCGGGCAGGGCACAGGGAAATCCTTTTTCCGTCAGCCAAGAGCACTCCCAAATGAGATGCTCCCTGCCCACAGCGCAGCAGAAATAGCAGGCAGGGTTCACTTTGAAAGGGTTACTTTTTTCCTCCCCCACTTTTTCTTCTCTCTTTCTGTCCCCCAACAACACCCTTTTCTGTTGATCTTTTCAGTGACGGCTGCCCAGGGAAATGAGATATGATGGCTTCAAATATTTGCTTTGTGCAGGTTGACTGAGGGACGCTGGGTCAAGACTCTTATTGTTTGCCGGCCGTCATGGTTGAGGTGACCTGAGGGTGGCTGGCACCAGGGTACTTGGTTCGTTGATGGACAGATGGGCAGATGGGCAGATGGAGGTCTTGTCCTCACCTCACCTGCACTCAGGAGCCTTGGGAGAGAGAGAGAGAGAGAGAGAAAGAGTGGTTTTAGTTGGGACTGCTATTTTCCAGGGTAGGCAGCAGAGACCAGATGGCAGAAAGGACAGAGGTCCCTAAAGCTCAGCTCAAATCATGCTTATTTAAAGCTGGAGGGAGTCCCATGTCGAGAGCTGACTTTAATGAGAATTTAGTAACCCCCTGCCTTGTCCATAAAATATGTACACTACATTTAGGCATGTGGCTGACACTCCTATCCAAAGCAACACACAATGAGTAAGCAGGTAAGGGTTCAATGTCTGTTGCAGGATACATTAACTGTTGCAGGGAGTCAGGAACTGAATCTGTGACATTTCAGAAATGGGACAGTCTCTCTAACCACTAGGCTGATGTGAACACACATCAGATATATGAATTCACATACACACCTATAGGATGTTTCCTATGCATGCATTTCTGTGACAGAAGAGAGGCACCCTCATTGCATTGCATAATACGGTGTGAGTTTTAAAAGGTTTACACATACTGTTCCTGTATTTACATTACTATGCAGCTGCACTGAATACTAGATTGAAGCTGTTAGTATTTAAACAACCTAAAGAACTGCTTCTGTAAACCAATACACTCCTAAAGTAATAACTCTTTCATAGTCACATTTAAACAGCTTGCTGTTCAAATTAACAAGCCCCAGCTAAAGTTAAATGACACTTTAAACCAAATAAACTGCATGACGCTGTCAAATGGATAGCCAACATTTCATACTGATGCTGTGATTTGTATAGAGAGAGAGGTTGAACATATTTTTAGGTTCTCATAACACTACGTGGGATTTGGGAGGGAGGAGGGAGAGGAGGATGCACGTGCCTATAACGGGATAGGCTCTATACCCAGGGAGGTGCAGGCAGAGTATTTATAGATGGAAAGCATCCCAACACAGTTATCATGTGTCTATATGTGTATGCATGCATGTGTGTATGTACATGTGGGCATGTGTGTGTATATCTGTTCTAGTTTTTGCGCCTGTCCCCATATGCGTACCGTATGCGTGTATATGTGTGTCAGCACGAGGCAATAAAAGGCTTCCCTGTACATGAAAGAGGGTTGTATGCACAGTTGGTTTGCAGATTATCAGGCCTTTTTCAGATTCCTTATTCTAACTTTATGCGTAAAAAAAGAAAAGGTTGTGAGAGGCTGCCATGTGCAAACCGGGTAGACAAAGAACACATCTTTAAAACTTTAAAAGCTGTTATAAATACCTAGAGGCACAGATGGTGCCTGTTTTTCATCTACCTCCCTTCAAAATGTATTAAGACTCAGTCTGGAGAGAAACATGCTCCTTTTGCTGTGCTAGACAGCCGGAGAGTGCTATATTGTTGTTCTGATGGTTCCCTCAGGCTTACTTCAAAATATATCAAGTGCTATTTTAGCCTTTCCTTCATTTGAGGGAAAACAATGAACGACCTCCTTTGGCAGGAAAAGGATCTATGTCTTATCTTTTAGGATGAACCGTGTGACACCATTAATAGTGGCAGCTACCATACACAAGCAAACACTTAACCTAACCTATGGTAAACTTTTTTAGCTTTCTTGTTTTATTAGATAGTAAACAGTAGAGAGTGGCAGGATAACGTAATAATATAATACTGCAACTGCTAGATTAAAGATCCTAACTAACTGAAGCTAACACAAAACTCAAACACACCTGCTGTAGAGCGAATTACAAGCAATAGATGAAATTTTGACGTACGAAATTAGTACAGCTGAATGTTAACGGCAAATGTTGATAATATTAATAACATTTTCTTATATACAGACTACGGTAGTGTTTTAACTTTTGTACCTTGACATGTTTCGACTGCTGAATTCCTGCAGTCTTCCTCAGACGAGTCACATGATGTTACTGCGACACTTCCTGTCAGCTGATTTATGCAGGTTTGGTCTAGGTAGGATGACCGAACCTGCATAAATCAGCTGACAGGAAATGTCACGCGCTGATGCTCCCATGTATAAGGCGCCCAACCAGTTAATTCACATTTCATTTTCTGCGACATTTCAAAACTTTGCTCATAATTCGCTTGGCAGTTGAATTGGAAACATATAATGACACTTTAGCTTTAGAAGGTCAC
>OMLI01018462.1:2692-13733 GCA_900302605.1 Rondeletia loricata
ATGCCTCTTTGACTGTACAGATTGTGTGTGTGTGTGTGTGTGTGTGTGTGTGTGTGTGTGTGTGTGTGTGTGTCTGTGTGTCACCCACAGGTATGCACAGAATCTCTGCGACCCACAAAGCTGTTGACAGCGTGGAATGCATCAAGGTGTGTGTGTGTGTGTGTGTGTGTGTGTTTTACAAGCACCAGGGCTGTTTTTTTTTTTAGACAATGCCTTAGCGTCTTAGCTAGAACAATGCAAACCAGTCAACGTTATCGCTTCCCTCCACATCAATCTCTTCTAGTTAAACGCACACTTAGCCTATCTACAGCTGTGCAGCCATGTGGAACGTGACACTGTGTAAGTATGCAGAGTGTGTGTATGGCACGGTTTGAATAGAGGTGCATTCTTATAGGGTTTTCTGATCGAGGCCTGTTCCCCAACCACCTACAGCAGAGTTCAGCTTTTATAGGTCCTCTCCACATGGCCTGGTCCAAAATAAAAAAGACAATAAAACAGACCTCAGACCAGCTGTTGAGCTGAACAAAGCAGGCGATGTAACCAGAGAGCTGCTATTCCCCCTGACCTGAGCAGACATCTGCAACCATCGTTCACACAATGCAAAACAAATATCCACCTGAACAAAGTCATTTAGTCAAGTGTTGAGTCTTAAAATCCTATTTTTCTTAAGACAAGTGAGTAAATCTGCCAAAAGGGTGAGATCATTTCACTTGTTTCCCAATGCAAATCTACTTGTTTCAGGAATGTTCTTGAATCAAGCATCATTTTCAATATACTAGTGGAGTGATCTGCTTTATTCTGCCTCGTTCCAAGATATTGACACCTGAAAAAAAGTGAAACTTCATTGGGAACAAGTGGAATCATCTCACATCATTGGCAGAATGTTTCACTTGTTTCAAGAAAAATAAGATTTTAACACTGAATATGAGACTAAATGACTTTGCAGTGCATCACATGGGACTGACTTGGTTTTACCATGCTCAGTGCTTTGGGTGGCAAATGTCTGCTTTTTGACAGTGGCTAAACTGCTCTTAGAAAACAAAGACATTGCATTTCTTTTGCAAAATACCTTGAACAACTTGAGCAACAGCCTAAGTTAGCTATAATAAAAGTCCACGGTGAATTACTGCCACTCTGACCACAGTAATGTCTATGCCATTACAGTATTACAGTCGTGCTGTCCAGCGTGGTGCATGGGCCTGTGGAAGGAGAGCAGGGATAGAGGATGACAGTGGATGGAGGGAACTTGTCTATAGCCTCAGATAAGATCAGCTCCTTTCCTTTGAGCGACGACAACACTGAAACCTTACACTTCCCACGACACAAGAAACACTTCACACAAAACCTTCAGTTACCCAACAAGTTGTAACACGTAAAACCTAACATTTCCCCCCAGGGGATCGGCAATGCAAATCCCCTCTGTTGTTCTCTCTTTCTTTCTTTCTTTCTTCTCTCTCTGTCTCTTTTCTTCCCCCTCCCGACAGGAGCAGTTTGTTGGGTTTATATCGTCCTTGTCGTTTTCCAAATATTGCCTGAGGGAGAATAGCAGGGAGTGCACAAAAGAGAGAGAGAGAAAGAGAAAGGGAGAGAGAGAGCGCCAGGAGCCGGTCTACGCCAGTTGAGAGCGGCAGGATAAAGTGTTTGACATCTAAAGAGGTTCATCATTGTGATAAACAAATAAAGACAGTCTTATTGTAAACCCTGACTGACAGCTGTAATGGCAGAAGGTTCCCTGCAGGAACTTGTCAAGAGAGAGAAACAGCAACACATCTCAGTCAGTTGCTCACACTGGGGCTGAGCAGCTAGCTCAAACACACCAGTCTATCAAACCAATCTAAAGTATCTGACGCCCAGATATCTGCATATCTTCTAAACAGTTGCCACCACACTTTTCCCTGAATGTAAAACATTGGCAATACGTTTCTCACAGATTGTTCAACTCTCGAAGGCGTTATGTGGCAACGGCAGGACTATTCAGCTTGAAACCTGCCATGCAGTCGTGTTAAGACAAGTGTGAACCGATGAATTAACAAATGTTTTGGGAAATGTTTCAGTTAGCAGTGTTTGCTTTAGGATGTTTAAAAATGCAGCGTCCTTCGCCAGCCAGTGTCTTTCTGCCCACGGGGCTGACTGGCTGATCATGGCAAAAGAGTGTACATCACTGAATGTACAAACTATCAGGGACATCTTCCTGATGTTAAGTTGCAGACCCTTTTTGTCTCAAAGCTTAAACATCCTTCTGTAGCTCATCTGCTTCTCTTTATCTACGTCTCCTCCTTTGTGATTGGTATAGATTTAAAAAGGGAAATCAATAAGGGATAATGGCTTTTACCTGGATTCACCTCACCTGTGTACACTTAAGTGTCGTACCCTCTGTGCAAAACTGCTACTAACCGTGCACAAGTGCAAGCACTCACATTTTGACAAACATGTCAGTTAAGCAAAAAAACTAAAAACAATCTGCAGGATTTACACTCAAATACAGGAAATTGAAAGTGAGGAAAATGCACACTATCCAGCTCACATTACTGCATGCGCGGTACTCCTAAAGGAGTCATTCAGACAGCGTACTTAGCACCTTGACCCCTCCATCAAGCCCCCCTCTTCCCCACTGAGAGTCCCTCTAGTTTGCTGTACTGACCTGATAGGAATGACTGGAGGTGTAGAGATACAGCGGTGCTGCCTCACCGGAGCAGAGCTGCCGAGACAAGTCATACTGACTGGCTCTCCCTCACCAGTAACGCCTGTCTTTTCTACTCTCTGTTACCTCTGACCCAACCAGCCCCCCTTTCCCCACCCCTGTCTCTTCTCTCAAGGGGGGAAGCACAAAGAGCCTCTTCAAATCCCACCGCACAAGGGCATCATTTGCATAATTAGAATGTTGTTGCAGGTAAACCCTCACTGCAGCCCCGATGTGCACGATACCGATCGAATATCAACCCGCCAACAGGTGTGATAGTGGCGTGATAAGACTACCCACCAGCCTTGAACACCTTCTAACAAAGTCCACTTTATCCTCAGTTATGATTTCCTGGACACCTGCTTGAAAATGGGGAGAGCAAGGCCAGAATAATGACAGACCAGTGGATGGCACTGTACTGGTGGGAAGGCCAGGCAATGAAGCAACATGGAGACAACAAATTAAAAGAGAATCGGAGTGCACTGGTATTGTGCTTTAATATAATGGTTAGTATGGAAGTGCAGAAACTATGGAGTCTGACCCACAGCAGCTGTCGTCACAGTGCCTTTTGGTTGAATCAGTGATGTAGTGGTAAATAAAAAGGTGATCACAACCAGCAACATCAACAAAAATCTATTATACTTTCAGAAAAGCATTAATAAATTTTTCCACTTAAAGGACTACTTACTTTTTGGGAGTTTGTTCCATTGGTCACGTTACCCAATATGTGACGAGAGGATTGGCACCAAAATCATGTCTGTGTCTCTGTCTGGTGCGCAGGCTAACGCTTTAGCATACAGCATGTTAAGTAATCGTAGGTGATTAACATTATCCAAAGTATGAAGATAAACCTTTTAGTAATCCAAAGTTAGTACTGGTTTTTATTCTATGGCCTGTAGTTTCATAACTTCTTTTTCTATTCTTTTTTTTGACAGAGACAGGACAGGCTGGGAGAGAGAGGGGGATGACATGCGACAAAGGTCCCAGGCCGGATCTGAACCCAGGAAGTTGCGTTTACATGGTATGTGCCTTAGACCACTGAGCCACCAGGACCGGAAAGACGCTCTTAATCTTCATCATTAGTGAAGTCCATTACGAATCAACAGCGCAAAAACTTTAGCTGTCTGGCTAACTTCGCTCACTTCCTGTGTGAACAAAACAAGTCTCGCGGGAAGATGAATCTTCTGCCGTTGAAAGTAGTTCCAAAGAGTATTTTACCAATCCCCTGAACAAGCCTGGCAGTCATTCAAATGAACTAACCATTCAGCCTGAGAGCTGCTACAAGTTCTCATTTTCTCACTTTTAGGATAACGCTAATCACCAAAGATTACTTCACATACTGTAAGCTAAGTGTTAGCATGCTCACCAGACAGAGCTGTCTGCAGGAGACACAGAGATTAGTCTGGTGCCAATCCTCTCGTCACATATTGGGTAAGGTGACCAATGGACCAAACTCCCAAAAAGTTGGAGAAGACCCTATCCACATATAACTTACATCAATTTGATACTACTTACCATAATACATACTATGAATTTTATAACATAAAGATTTATGTCAGCCTAAAAAGGTGGCTAGACTCTATTCTGAGTATAAAAAGGTGGGTGAACTGAGTTTAGGAGGGTTTAGTCTAGTCATGTTTATTTATATAGCCCTTTATCACAAGCATGTCTCAAAGGGCTTTACATACCACTACATCCCTGGGTTGGATGGAGCATGGGTTATAAGATGGTAAAGACCATAACAAGTTAACATGCTTTTCCAATTATACAAAATTGGCATTTGGCATCAGTAAAATATAAAAAACAAAAACATTTCCTCTCCTTTTATGACAGTCACAAGAGCCTCCCTCCACTACACACAAGTGGATTGCAAAGCAATCATCAACCTCACACTTCAACCTCCTGTATTTTAAGCAGGGATGTAGTGGAGGGGAAACCCACCTGGTTTACCCTCCTTTTTATATAGAGTTTGCTCATCTTTTTAGCCTCACATAAAAGTTCATGACATAAATTCATTGTATAAAGTACATCATAGTAAGTAGTACTGAACTGATGTATTCTGAAAAGATAGCAGATTTTTGTTTATATTGGGGTGTTTGCCTTATGGCAATCACCAAGGTCAGTTTACCAACCTTTTTATTTACCACTACATCGCTGATTTTAAGACTTCTGAAAATGTTGGTTCTCTTTGTATCTGATACGTTAACTGAAGAGACACAAAAATAAATGAAATAAATCAAGTTGCATAAGCATGTAGAAAATAAACGTTACGACATTTAACACACTAAGTTTAACACTGCTAGACGAACTGTCATAACCTGTGTGTGGGTGTGTGTGTGTGTGTGTGTGTGTGTGTTTCGGGTCTTGGATCTTTTATTGGAAAGGTTGGTAAGAAATGCACACACATAAACGTACACACACACACAAATAGAGACACACAATTCTCAAACAAAGCTTCCTTGCGTTGCTGACTGGGCCTCATTAGAGAATGAGCTCTCAGGGCCGGAGACACAAAAGCCTCACTCTCTTCTCCTTTCCTTCCCCTCTCTTCCTCTGTTCTCTTGGCCTTTTGATCTCAAGGGTACTGAACCAAAGGGGCTGCGCATAGTCCAAAGAATAAGCTCATCAAGAATACACACTCAGTTTCCTCATTTTTTTTATCATCTGTTGAGTGTGTGTGTGTGTGTGTGTGTGTGTGTGTGTGTACTGAACAGCGTGCAGGGAGCTACAAATCCTGATAAGGTGCTGTTGTTCTGTGTGGTCACTGGTCAGTTCATCACACAAAGAGCAGTGTTGGGAACTCCAGCGCTGCGATTGAGTGATAGAGAATCACAAAGAGCACATTTTACTCCCCTTTTCCTTATGGAGTTCAGGGGCTGCCCCATAGAGGCTCTCCCACACACACACACATCACTATCCCACACTTTGAACAATTTCCCCATACCTTCGGTGATGCGATGAAAATTGAATGGATAATAGACGTATAGAAATTAAATGAAAAACGGACATATTGTGAGCTTGGAATTATAATATATATCTGACTTTCCTATCAAAATAGAGTTATCCACATATTCATGATCTTTGAATGTTACTTTATGCTTGTGTGTTATAATTTTTTTAAAGAACCTTTTGGGTTAAATATTTAAAGAGACAGAAAGTACACAACAGTTTTGCCAGCTGGTTTGTCAAATCTTTGATGCTCAATATCTCAGAACTGCACTCCACCCAGACAGAAGCTTAGAACTCCAAGCTCACAATATATAAGAAAAGATTTGACCCTAAAAGACATGGAAGAAGTATTATGTGGTGCTGACACACTCTCACACTTTAGAAAACCATTTATAGTCAGTGGCAAATTAATTGGTACAGTTATGTGAAATCTTTTGGCTGTATACTCGTGGAATTTGTGTTTCTGATCAAAAGATGAATACGAAGCTAAATAAAGTAAGTTAGTCAGCTTATTTATGCATATTTGGTTGCTTTCATGTTAAAGCATAGGAAAATGGCAGCTAATTTGGGCTAGTCATAAGTACTGGGATGACTTAAAGATAAACTAACATTTTCATGAAAAAATATTGCCTTGTTTTCAGTCTGAGTAATGTGTTTGGGCTGATCAAGTCAAAATCCACCCATCAGCGATGCATGAGCCCACATGACTGATTACTATCAATCATTAATCGCAGTGTGTATATTGGCCGTTACCATAAGGATAAATTGTTAGCCAAGTGTTAGCAGCTAACCAGTGTTGTTAGCATAAGGATAAGTTGTTGGCCTAGCAGCATAGGGTGACCAGATGTCCCCGTTTTCCAGGGACAGTCCCCGAATTTGGTGCTTTGTCCCCGGCTGGCACTGTCCCCAGAAATGTCCCCGGATTTCCCCCTCTCTGAACAGCAATCTGCTGATTGTCATTTTTACCTCAGGACCACAGGAAGTTGATCTTGTCTGGCTATCTGGATGGGATTCATATTGCAGGACAACGTTGGTAATGTAGTAGGACATTATGATTTTAATGCAATCTGTAATCGTGCAAAGTGGACGGCATGTATTACTTTATTTCTTCTATAAATTACGTTTCTGTCAGCTTCCAGAATACGCCTACTGTGCAAAGTATTTGTAGTTTCTGAATCACATAGCATCGATCCGGACGGGACTGGAACTGACAGAGGACGTGGGAGTTCACTGAAACAGTTTGTTGTTAACGTTAATCCGCATGGGAGTGAAATCACTGATTAACTCCGGTAAAAACGATGTTACCAGACCTCCGCTAGTAATATGAATTCAGTGATTTTCTCTGGCTACCCCGGTAAAAATTCTGGCCGAAATTAATGACCTGCCTAATGTGCTGAGTGAACTCTGACGTCCTGGGGTCATTCTAACCACGTGAACCACATGTCCTCGGATTTGCTCCCAAAAATCTGGTCACCTTATAGCAGCAGGAGACACCACATAGTGTTGCTGGTTTCTGTATGTGTTCAGCATCTCTCCCTGTAGCCTTGCGTAGCCAGACGTTGAGTCTCGCGAGCATAGGCTACTAGCTAACATGCGTTCTGTAGGCCGTTTGAATTGAGCGCTGGGAGCCAGCAGCCACATGGTGACAGGCTAATCTCACAGTGAATCAGCATGCGTCCTCATTTGGTCCATCAAACTTTATCATCCGATAAGGAACAAGATCAAAAACAACTAGCTAGTTGCTAAGCTGTTAGATTCTACTACAAAGCACCATGGAGAACGTTTTGCTGCAGGTTTGTGCTCTTCACCAAATGTCAATTCTGAAGCAGCTACAACAGAGTTTCCCTCCCAACAGCAGCGACAAGCGTCTACGACTTTAGAGGGGGTTTTGGGAGTAGCCATTTTGGCAAGCTCATTGCACTGCTCCGGACAGTGTTGAGATGCACACCACCAATGCCCCTCCAACCAAATGCCCTACGTAGAAATGAAGGCGTGTTAGCTGGTGAGAAGTCTCCGCCCCTCTGTAACGGGCTAGCTGGGCGAGTTTCCCCAGTCTTTCGAAACAGAGTGATGGGCCAAGTCTACTCTCCATGTGGTAACGTTGATTTGCTACTGGGAGTTTCTAAAGCTGCAGAAAACAACTTCATGTGGTGGCACTGGCTTCTTTATGAATGTTAGCTTGACATCTTGAGAAAACCCCAGCCAACACTAGTTTGCCTTTAGGCCCTGCACCTCACAGCACTAACTGTAGCTACCCGGCAAATGCTTTGAACTCTCTCTCTACTTGGGCTCAGACGCTCCAAGACAAGTGCTATTTTTAGGGCTTTGTCAATGCCTGCATTTTAGTCCATATGGGCATTTTAGCATGTGGAGCTAACCATGTGTTTGTAGAATAGCATGTGACTTGATCTTTTATCTAAAAATAAATGGTGCAAAATCTAAAGGTTTTTGTTCTTTGTCTAAGGTGTCCTGATTACAACGGGATGGAGCACAATTTGGAGTGGACCCTGTCAGATGAACCTGCATGTGCAAACCAGAGGGATGGAAACTATACTGATTATTTTGGAAATAGTAGTAATATGCTATTGTGTGGATTGTCTGACTTTATCATTGCCTTTGTTTTTTGTTTTTTAAATGTTGAAGTGCCTCTCTAATAAAAGCAGAACTATTTCAGAAGGTTTTTATTACAAACACAGCAAACATCACACAGAAATGTTATTGCACACACAGAAAATAAATTACAGTAGAAACACCAAGCATATACAAATTAAACAGTGATATCCTGAGAGTGAACTTGAGTGGTCTTCCCTCTCAGCAGGTATCAGACTTGAGGCAGTAAGGTGCAGAGTAAAGGTCACGACCTCTACGTCTCCAGACAGCTGTGGACTGCAGTCCGTCCTTGGACCTCATCACTGGAGTCCTAGGATGATTAGCCACACGTGGCATAGTGACAGTTACGATGTAAACAGTATGTTGGTTGTAAGTATCAATGACAGATTCTTTGTAGGAACAGATGGCTGCCACTTGCCCCCGAAACAAATAAACGTAGCGTATATACTTGGCAAAGAGGCAATACATGTCATAGCCTTTTGCTAACATTTTACTCCAATCTACTTTGATTAACAATTATCTTTCAAGCATGGATCATTTGCCATTTTTCTAATGTTTTGATATAATTGTAGATACCAGCATCAACCTAGCAAGAAGGAATGGACTGGGACAAATATTCCTAGCTATATAGCTATATTGTGCATGATTCATGTAGCTATTCATGTAGTAACATCATTAGCCTGGGGTAGCTAGCTGGCTAACTAACATTCCTTAGAATTGCCTTTTACAGAGTAACATTCATTTTCAGTGCCAGCCACTCATTTCAAATTTTAGTAAGCTAGCTATTTTGACATTTTGTTTGTGGCCACAGTATCATTATATGACTATAGATGCTACACAAATAGAAAAATGGCACAAAGTTACCTGGCTTGAAGACGTCCTTTGTTTCTCCGACTGTTTCTGTAGATCATCAACGTGACTGAGGCAATGAGGAAGGATTTATGGGAATTGGAGGCAAAAACCACTGAACAGTTACCACCTGCAGCCACAGGCGCAGCCAAAATGCTAAACTGACAGAGTGCACCTTTAAAGTAATAATCCACGGCATTTTCATCTAAATAAATGTCTAGTTTGCTACTCTCTATGCATATAACAAAATAGTGATTCCACCTATACCCAGTTCATGAAAGCTTTTACAGTGTCTGGTGCACCGGGCTCTGCCGCACAGGAAGTGATGCACTTTACGTTTCTGGCAGCAGCAACAGCGGCTTATTTGTAATAAATCTAAGAACTGGGTAGTTAGCATGAGCAGTGATAGCCACCATGACAAAGAAAACATTTAATGGAAAAAGGCATCACAGTTATCTCTCTCTGTGATCTCTGGGAAGTGAAGTGCAGTGCACCAAAGATGTCAAAGAAAGAAAAAGAAAAAACAAGGATTTTGAGGATTACCACTTTAACCTGAAAATGTATCTGAAATTATTCTGAGGTCAATATTTGGCAGTATATTTCTTAAATACAATAACAGTTTGAGGTTTTTTGACCAATCATCATCACCAGACTCTTGATATCTTTCATTAATAATAGCTGACAAGCCCTAAATGCAACCTGCTGCATGTCAATGCTTCTCATTGGGATTTAAGCTGTAGGACAGACTCTGTCATCCATTAATTTGTGAAATAGATGACTTGGAATGGAATGGAATGGAATGGCTCCATGTCTTGAACTGGTTGAATAGCCCAAAATTTTGTCATTTCACCATCATGATTCCTCAGACTGTATCAGGTCACTTGAGCATTGAATCTTCTCCAACTTGGTTTTGCGATTGAATTCTATGGGGAAATTAACTAGATTAGCAACATTGCTGAAGTGACCCAATACAGCTTGAGGCATGGCAATGGAAGGGCCATTAAATTAGCTCAGTGCCTGGACAGTAAGTCAGTGATACATGTATTCCACAGTGTACAGATGTACTGTGGAACATAGTCCATTACATAGTTGAAATCCCATTGAGATGCATTGATGTACAAGAGGCAGCATTTTGGACAACAAAAAGAACATGCCGTTTGGTGGACACTTTTATCCAAAGTGCCTTACGGTACCACAAGTCTATACATTTTTAGCATGGGTGCCCTCAGTGGGAACTAAACCCCTGACCCTGACAGTTATTTGAAAGGAACACATCAAGGTGTTGCTCACAAACCTCATCTACCTGTTACATATAAAGCGTATGTGGACAAACATTGAATGAATTTAGTTTAGTAAATTGATAATTGAAGGACTGACCACAACAACTTCCAGTTCTCTATAAAACATGTTTTTCAGTTAGGGGAATACAGCAGAATCTGTAGCTGATCGTTGATCATTTTGTTTTACACTCAGTTTTTAATCTGAAGTATAAATCACATGACTGTAAATCAGAAATGAATCAATGTCCCAATGTGAGTGATTGAGCTGTGCGCTCACATGTGAGTAGTAATATATATCCACTATCTGTCAGATACCGATCATATAATTTGATTTATGACCCCTAGAACAATGGGGCTATTGTTCTCATATTCTCCCCAATATTTTCCTCATGCTATGGGGGCTTGAGGAGGGTGTGTGTGTGTGTGGTGAAAGAGTCTAGATCTTGTTAGATATGCCATAAAAGGTCTTGACGCTGGCTTTACTAAACTCTGGGGAAAGGGCAGCAGAAGTCTTGTAATGTTGCGGATAAGACATCATCTCATTCTACAGTCAGTTGTCAGTACACACAGGTCTTGTGCTGTATTGCCAGAAGAAATGGGGAGTCGCTTATTTTTTGACATAGGAACTAACTGCACACACAATGCAAGACAAGATGGTACATACATACAGTCA
>OMLI01018464.1:5290-20526 GCA_900302605.1 Rondeletia loricata
GAGAGAGAGAGAGAGAGAGAGAGAGAGAGAGAGAGAGAGAGATTCTTGTCCATATATATCCAACCATAATGTATATCCGTAGTGTACACACTGTGTTGGTAAAAAGTCCTTTGCCCATACCAGTCCTGTGGCAGGAAAAAAAACACCTTCATTTCATCATCTTTTGCAAATATGCAACTTCAAAGTATATACACATGAACTGTACATCTAAAATACAACAAATGCATAGAAACGAGAAGCGTTAGTAAAAATACAGATGCAGTGGCCAAACGTTACATTATAATGATGAAGCGACTGAAAGAAAATCACATAAATTCAACTACAAATTCCTCTCATGCCCCCAAATCTATATACGGTAGTGTAGTTGTCAAATACTTGCTAACAGTGTTCATTGAAAACTAACAGGCCATCATTTTCCTTCATATTTGGGATTGACCACAGTCGTGACAGCACTTTTGTAGATGGGATTTTCACCCTGAAAGGCAAAAATGAAAGAGCAATTTTAGTTAAGAGTCATGTTGCTCATATTATCCAGTCAATCATACAGGTAAGTCACATGTTTATGAGTTCATAACAGGTGAAACATCCATTTTTCTGACACATTACAAAAACCACACAGCAAATTCTGATATGTTGGTGTGAGCATTCTCATTCATCTTACACTAGTAGACAGCACTCGATACACAAACATGCCATTTTCACAATGTACCAAATACCAGAAGGTACAAACAGGACCTCAACATACTCACCAGGCAAGGTGGAAGCAGTTTATGTTCTCAGACACTGAACAGGTTTTGTGACTTTCAACTGTATTGTTTATCACAGCACACACATGCGTTTGTTTTCCAAACTGTGAAGGCTATATTCCTCTTCCTGTGGATCAGTTTGTTTACTTAACTCACTTTCTTTGCAGTTTTAAAAGTATTAAGAGACAGGTGAAATTACACAAATGTAGAAACGGAAGCTGAGTGATAGCAGGAAGTGCATCCCCCCCAAACAAACACACAAAAAATCCCATGCTGGAAATTCAAGTGGAGAGGAAACAATACAAACTTATAGGACAGCAGCTCTACGTCCATAGTTTGGGTTCTGGAACTTATTGATAGGACTCTTGTATATGGGGTTGTCTTGCTACGGGTAGAGAATGAGGACAGAAGAGGGTTCAGCATGGAAGAAAAGAATAACAGCACAGGAAACAGAACGGGGAAAAAAAGCAGTATAATAGACACAAAAGCATGAACAAAGACCAGTGGGACTAATGGAGAGGTGTCAGAATAGGAAACAAGAGGGTAAGAGAGGGAAGGAAACATTGCTGCATTTAAATGAACCAAGGGCAAACACACAAGTTCTCCCTTAATACTACTCATCTGGATAGTGGGGTTGCATCCTTAAGAGGGGATGGGAAGGAGTTCCTGCTGTCTGAAATTCATCAGAGAGCCTTGTGATTGCTTTGCCCTTTTATCTTGTCGGGGAACCGTCAGTGTTCTAATAACGGTCTCTCCGTTCCCATAATTAAAGGGATCTGCAACCATAAGATGCCCTGCCCATGGTAAGACCCCAACATACACAGGAGGGTTTGGGGTTGATCAGGGACATCTGCACCATCAAACCCACTTTACACTTCAGCTTTAGCACAAACTCACCACTAGGTGGAGGCAAAATACCGTAGATAAAATTATGCTGGAAAATGTCCCTCTGTCATATTGATGCTGGTTGGCGATTCTAAAGAGGGGAGGAAGCAGGAAGGGGAGGCCACTCCCCGGAAAAGGGCGAGCTATGCTCAGGGAGTATAACATTCCCCAAAAAGTCCACACGGTCGCCTACATTTTTCCTTTTATTTTGAGCGGAACTCAAAAGCAACATATTAAATCTACTTCTGCGGGTGTGAGACTGTTGAGAAGGGGAGTGAGGCAATTCATAATGATATCAACTGGTCTGCTACTCTCATCTGCCACTGAGAACAAACGATCATCACAAGCTCATTTCCCTACAGCGGTTAGCTTTGCGCAGAGTGGTCAAACAACACCTGTTTCCCACATCTCACTTACTCAACAATGGGAGAATGCGAACCTCTGCCAAAAATATGTATCCTATTAATCTTTCACAGAGGTGGTTCGTTTTCACAGTTCCAGACACTCACCGTATCCCATTTAGCGTTCATCTTCTCCTTCTCGAACTTGGCGAACTCCCTTCTGTCATGGATGATCATCAGCAGCTTCCAGATGATCAGCAGGGCTACGCCAATCAGAACGATGCCGCCGACCACGCCCGTCACGATGGGAATTATGTCAGGACCAGTGGGGCAGTCTGAAACACGGCAGGGTATGGCAAAGTATTTATTTAGCTTGAAATAACACGGCTCTGGGCAAAAACATAACATTACGCTGTACGTGAATAAACAAATGGCCTATTTTTGGTACCCGACCAGCACAACCCCGAGACGCTCACTCGACCCCTGTAATTTCCCATGCTTCCTCTGTTATAAAAACCATGATTCTTTCCACACCCAGGCCACGTTGCCCCTCCATTCACGACTATTCCCCAAGCTCTGCTGCCTTTCTGCTTACCCAGTGTGTCTACCACATGGACCTCCTTGTCGGTGTTGTTGTTGACAGCGTAGGTGTAGTAGAACCAGCAGTCGTTGTCGTCCCTCTCCTTACAGTGCATCACGGGGAAGGTGGCGTCGTTGGGCTGGGGCAACTTGTCACTGTCCTTCACCTTAATCAGGTTAAAGTAGCTGCAGTCTCGCTCGCATGTGTCCTTCTTCTTACCGGTGCCGAATGTCCGGCACTGGACGCACTCTCTGTAGGGAACCGAGTGTCGCCGTTAGTGACGAGCAGTGATATTTACTCTAGGTCAGGGCTGTAGTACTGTTTTCTAAGGTGAAACTTGATTGATCCCAGTGGGGACATTGGGTCGTTGCAGCAGCAAACACTGATAGAATAGAATCAATATATATGCAATATATGACAAATGAGAAGTATATGCACACTGACAGGTCTACAGAAGGCTAATCATATGTATAGAAAGTGACTTTCAGACTTACTTGTGTTCAGCGCAGACCCCTGGACAGGTAGGGCAGGTTTCACAGGTAGGACCCTGGAACTTGGGGTCAGTGCACTTACAGGTGCCACATACACACTCCCCTCTGCCATTACAGCTCTGCTTGTTGTTGGCCATGCATGTACTGTTATCCAGCGAACACTCACAGGCGCTCCCAGTCCACATGGGGTCGCAGATACACACCCTGCACTCGCAGCGTCCATGCCCTGGGGGGGGAAAAGCGAACAAAGAAAACATCAAACGAGGACGGCACGTTGCTTCCAGTTAAGGTGAAACAGACAAAGGCATCTGAATAAAAGACAGCTAATCTAATTTGACAGCTTAATCTCAGACCTGGTGACTGGTAATCTAATTGGCAAACTGGTGTGTAGTTAGTGCAGTTATGCCAAACAAGACATTGAACCCTCGGATGTGGCTTTCCTGTCCTAAACATCATCCTAGTCCCCAAGTTCCACTGTACCAAGGAGGCTTATGTGCTCATCTTCAGATCTCAATATTAGAAATATTGTGCACTCAATAAGTGCACACATCATCGGACTCTGAACCTTTATTGCCTCTAGATCTGACATACTCACCTCCGCACAGCTTGTTTCCGGAGCGGTCGCAGTTGAAGTTGTCGCACTCGCAGTAAAGTCCGTCGTATCTCTCCTCAGGATTGTCTCTCTTCTTGCACTCGCATGCACCGCAGATACAGTCTCCGTTGTTGCTGCAGACGTCGGTGCCGTTGTCCTTGCGGCAGGTCTGGTCCATGTCCTCTGTAGCCACCTCATTGCTGCTGCATTCACACTGTCTGCCCACACGTCCTTCGTTACACCTTACACAGAAGGAAGGACGGATGAGATTGTGCCACAGTGGATTTTGGGAACCGCTACAAGCATTACTGTGCCCTATGACTATAATAGAATTATACACAAAATCATATAGTTTCTAAATAGTATTGAGTCTTAAAATCTTAGTTTTCTTAAAACAAGTGAAAAGATCTGCTGACAGGGTGAGATAATTTCCCTTGTTTCCACTGCAAATTATCTTGAATCAAGTGTCATTTTCTTGATACCAGTGATCTGCCTTTTTTCAAGAAATTCACACTTTCAAAATTCCTGAAACAAGTGAAACTGCTTCGGAAAAAGATGAATTATCTCACCACATCGGCAGAATTTTTCACTTGTTTTAAGAAAAATACAATTTTAAGACTGAATATTAGACTAGATGGACATTTTCGCTGTGTATTACGTATCATACAATAATGTTTGCGTTAATGTTCATAAACAGGACTTACTTGCAGGCTCCACATTCATATGTCCCATTGCCTAAGTGGCAGTGTTTGCTGTTCTTGATGCCTTCCTTGTGACATTCACACTCACAGATGAAGTTCAGTGTAATCTCCACCTCCTCTGTAAATCCCAGGGGCTTAATCTTAATGGTCTCAGACTTCCCCTGCTTCGGACAGCCCTTGGCCATCACACTGATGGTAAACGCCACCTAGGATTGAGGGAAAAAGCAAGCGAACCAGGCTCAGAGATCTGAAACACTGGGTGAGTTTGTCAGATGCTTATGAAAATCTCAAAACAAAATAGTTCTTAAACTCAGCAAGAGTTCATGTTGAAGCCTAAGTCAAACATGTGCTGACTAAACACAAGTCTAGTTTAACCTTAAATGGCCCTGTTTGGTGGTTGTTATATTTTCTCAAGAAAATATATTATAATATATCATAAATATTTTATCATTTGTATTCCATGTATTCCTAAAAATTGTTGTCTGTTACCTTTTCCCATATAACATTTATATTAATCCTTAGTAGATTTTCAGAACACTGTTCTTTTATAAGTACCCCAAGTTTCCATGAGCAGGGTCAAAATGACCCTCATTAATTTGAATGTAAAAATAGGATGTGTGAGTATGTCTGGCAAATTTTCATGTGTTTTGGACTCTGCATTTCTGAGAGAGAGAGACAGTGGAATAAGTATTTAGTTTTGTCATCCATGACTTCCATCGTTTTTGAATACACTGATTCCTAATCTTTCTACAAAAGCATATTTACTTCTTATATTTGGACCAAGGCTTTTCAGGACTTTATTCATGAACTATACAAAAACCGTGCAACCTTTTGCCCTAGACTCTAGACTTTTCTTCAATACTAAAAAGCATTCTGCATCTAAACACAGTAGCTAATTTGAATTTTTTTTTCAAAATTGTATTCAGGTCCATGCAGAAATCACTGTTATCATTAAATAATGTATTTTAAAAAGAAAAGAAAAAAGTTCAGTGTACATACAGTATATATGGTGTAAAGAATGGCCCTTAATACGCCTTTTTAAGAAGAATTCCATTCTTTTCAATGAGGGTCATTTTGACCCTGCTCATGGAAACTGTGAAGGTCATGCATGGTAGGGTTCAATCGGTGTATCTGCAGATTTCACAAATCCAAATGTACGACTTTTTAAGACCTTTTTTATGCAACCGGGAATTGAATTTAAGACCATTTTAAAAACCAAAATAAATAAACAAAGCTGGCAAAAACACACTATTTCTGATTGAACATAGTTACTGAAAGTTCTGAAACTATAAATGGGCAGCATAAGGAAAAGGACAACAGGAAAATAACTGTTAAGGGATATAAAGTCCAATTGTAATTAGTAAAGCAGACAGGACATGCAGGTCAAAGAAACCTGTCACTGCATGGTGAAAAAAATACCTCTAATTATTGTATTTCAGACATTTTAATACTTTTTAAGGCGTTAAATTGACATTTTCAGTCTTTTTACAAACGTTTACTTTGTGGGGGTGTAATGCCCCTTTAATTCATATTGTATAAAAACATAAAAATAAAATATAACAAAAAGGAGGTGTTTTTCATTTCCCACCTCATCTCCAATGGAGATGTTAGAGCACTTCCGTCCATTTTCGCCCTCGCTAACCATTCCGTTCTTACAGCGGGATGTGTAAGCTATGGTCACGCCCTCTGGCAGCTTGCTGTTCTCCAAAATGACTTCAGATGAGAGAGACTGCCAAAAACAGAGAGATAACAACATGCATGTTATTATATCCTCCACTGGAATGTCAGCTGGTAGCTTTGTTTTGACAGTGTATAATACACAAAGGCTTAGCTGAGCATTAAATGTGACTAGGTGTTTTGAAATAGCTTTGACTGATAAACTCCTTTCCAACACATTCAGAATACTGAATGCTTTCATGTGGTTGATGTAAGTAAATAATACATCAATCATAGTTGTCCAAGGGAGTGCTTGAAGTAGATCATCTCAACAGTGGGTCCATAGTGTACTTACATTGTAGGCATCTATAATCAGGTTGATCACGTTGCTAGAGTTGGCAGACAGTGTGCCCACTGCAGACTTTGGTATCAGATTTTTCAGCTCCTAAGGAGAGAGGACAAGTTTAGTACAAACCATTGTCAATCCTGTGATCTCGCGAACCCCAACGAACCACAGCAGGGATTAAAAATACTTAGCTCTTAACTTTTATAGACTGTTGTTCCTGCTGCGGTACATAAAAGCATAGCAGTGGAGTGACAAAGCCCCAAAATGTACGGTTTTAGCCATTTCTAGCTTTGCGGCATTCTAGATTTAGACGGATACAACATCGATTTAAAAACGAAAATCATGAGATTGTTATTGTTCTGAAACTTTGGCTAGTGTGTGTAGACATAACAAAGGGACTTTTATCAAACTCAGATATGGAATTTGGTCGAAAAGCAGCAGCAGGGCATGAGGAAATGATCAGAGTTTCATGGCGATGCTACCATTAAACAAGGAGCAGATGCATCAGCCCAGGTGGATTTTCCAAAGTACTGGGCTTCATCCAAACACACACATGTCACACAGAGGGAATGAGGAGGAGTATGCTCAAAGAGGGAGGGATATAAACAAAGAAGTAAAAAAGAGAGTAAGATAATGAAAACAAGAGTAAGAATGCGAGTGAGAGTGAGAGAGGACTAACTTTGTACACAGGCTGGAACTCCTCTGTGACTGCAAAGATGGTCTGAATGTTGTTGTCGCTCAGCTTCTGAACCAGGTGAGCGATGGAGGGATAGTCCTTAAAGAGAAGACGGAGGAGACTGGTCAACAAGCGCCACTGTCAGCACAAAGAGATCTACAACAAATTCTCAGTTGAAGGAGGTAATCCGGGGTCTTTCACACACATATGGAAACCTTTCAAAAACAGGCCAAGCAATGTCGAGCTACTTACATAGTAGTGGCTCATGGTGTACACATTGTTCTCCAAGTGACATTTTCCATCGTTGGGCAGTACAATGCCGCCCAGCTTGCCATCTCCAGCAAAGTGGAAGCCAGCATCGGTGGAGAACACCAGCAGACGAGTCACGTTCCTCCAGCCAATCTGCTCCTGAGAAATGAGAAAGAGAGACTCCAGTTACCGCCAAACCATAAACATAAACCCCATCTTGTCCACTACCAGCCATGTACCAACTCAGTAAAAACTAAGGGAGTATATGAGCAGTTCAGAATGCAAAAGTATTACCCTTTGATTATCACTGCATCCAAAAATCTCGTAAACACCGAGGACTCATAAAATGCCTTTTCACACATCACCACGTAAACTTGTTTATTGGTGTTATATCGCTGCAAGCAAGTGCCATAACTGTGGGACTATTACCTCGAATTCTGAACCCGAGTGTGTTTATTTCCCATAGGGTCATTCAATAGTGGCAGCGTTTTTGCTGCTTACCCCACACACAGCAACTTGCATGATGGCATCGAAGCCCCCCTCAGGAGAGTCCAAGTTTCCAGAGATGTGCTGCTGGCCCACCAGGGTGTTGAACTTCTGGCCGTCGCTGGTAAGCTTCAGGACGTTCTTGTAGCTGAAAGGGCTGGTGCAGTTCTGGTCGCCTGTGCACGGGTTCAGCAGCTTGGCTGGGGTGGTGCTGATGTATGGCATGACCGTCTTCTCCACAAAGGAGCCAAAGCCTTTGAAAAAACAAAAGAAAGACAATATACAGGATTACTGCAGTTATTTGGATAGAGACTTAACGAGGTGCTTGGTTTGAGACTGACTACTGTAGTCTAAGGGTGCGTTCACACCAAGCACATTTGGAGCAGTTCAATCAAACTCTGGAGTGTTCACTCCTTTGGTTTGGTTCATTTGGGCAGGTGAGAACAATGCCATTCAAACTCGGGTGGAACCAAATAACCGCCTGTCATTTCAATGCAGGTCTCTGTCTGCTCCCAAGCTAACTGTGGTGCGTGGTGCATTTGGAGTGAGAACGTAATCATACCAACTATAGGAAACCAACCCAAAACATACGGTTTTTCGAGTATGTTGTTCGTTGTTCCATACGGTTTTATGGGTATAAGGAGACGGATGGAGACATCTGATAGGTCAGCAGTTCCTCAGGCTTGGAAAGCCTAACAAAATGAACTGAGGGCAAACCGCAGTCTGGACTGATGCTTATGTTCAGATGTTTCTTTATGTGTTCTTAACTGGTATGAAGATCAGAGATGGTACATTATCAAAGAGCAATGACAAGTCCATCATGATTAGCTAAAGTTACAGGGACTGGAATCGGATTTGTTTTGACTCTCCCCGCTCCCACAATAGCATATGAGGGGTCACCAAAACTCTGTCCAATAAATGAGCTACTTCTGAGTCCATGTGACTTTTGTTTACAAGCCCTGGTTCGCTTGTAATTAGGCAATGTGAACCGAAATGAACCAAATACAAAAATGCAACAAAGTAAACTTTTCAACTACGGTTCGGACCAAAGAAAACTGTAGGTGAGGTGTGATTGCACCCTAAGATAAAGAAAACATACCTATCCTGAAGTCAGAGGTGATCTTCGACATCTCCAGCATCAGGCTGGTTCCCAGGTTCTTGACGTTCTCCAGATCATCCTTCATGGAGTAGGACAGGTCCATCAAGTAGTACATGTCAATGGGATAATCTTCTGCTCGTTTGAACTTCAAGTTGAAAGACTGGGGCTCACCTACACACGCAGATCACTGATTTACAGGCTTTGATCTTCACATGCTATGGAGCAAGAGTACACTACTGTGCCTCAGTACCGTACCCCTCGCTGTGCAAGAGTTACCATACTTGAAAAGAGAACTTCTGCCGTGTCATTGTGGTAAATATCTAATCCAAACTGAAGCACCAAAACACCATAAGAACTGCCTCAGAAAAACAGAAGAAATCAAATACAGAAAACTATAATGTCAAGGTAAAATGAGAATTAAACATAGCAATGTGTATTTTCAACCGTATCTTATCAAAATGTTCTATCATGACGATACTGCAGTCATATTTCTGTTGTTATTTCCCTGCTCCTCACCAGATCGGAGGGTGAGACTGAGTTTCTGGGGCTGGATCTGAGTGATGTCCTCTGGCCTTAGCTTCTCCGCTCCCTTGTTGCGATTTGTCACCATTTTGTTCTTGAGGATCCTTTGTCCTCCACGTGGGTTCTCAATCATGGCCTCTGCACAGCCCCTCTTCATCAGAGACTGCAGCTCGTCACAACGGGTCGACACGGTCTCACCCTGTTTCAGAAAGGCCTGGCAGCGGCACAGAGTGAATTAATGGCAAGCTCAAACTGGACAGACTGGACCTGATATGTCTAAGACTGAGCTGGAAATGTCTGCAACATCAATGGCCTTTACTCTTCCACATTATGCAATAACCAAAACCAGACGCTTAACTAAACTATCACTATGTTTCCGTTGTAATGTGATGTTTAAGTGGCATGATACTGCGATTCTCAGTAATGACTATAGCTAACTGCTTCGATCCACATACTGGGTCTGTGCACCAGCCACATTTGGCTCCAGCCTGGATGCACTCCCCACAGTACTTGGCATTGGCATGGAGGCACTCGTTCCCCTCTGGATGGAAAACAAAGAGAGAAGAGGGGGCACAGAGTCAGACAGAGCAGTGGTACAGCAAAGTCCCTGCAAAGTCCATGCAAAGTCCCTGCAAAGTACGCAGCCTGTTAAGCCCCCCGTGTTTACACATCAGTTCATCTGGAACATTGTGTGGCTCAATGGTAATTGGAGACAGAGACGGAATACTCCATCTTTTCCATTATGCGCTACGTCCCATAATGCTAAGGTGGAGCTCCACTTCTGGTTAATGACATCATTAGGTCAAAGAAGCCCGCCTCTCTCCAGAGACGGAGGTAGTCATCGTTCTGAATTGTACACTCACTATGCGAGCCGACATCAGCGCAGTTACATCATGTTCTGCGCGGTCAGTGGGCAGAATACTGATGTTGCTGCTACATGTAAGCTGATCTTGTTTAACAAGGTGTAGGTAGGCGCTTGAGATCTGACAGGGAAATCTTACCTTTCTGAGCACTACTGTAACAAAAGACTCCTAACAACGTAGATACCAAGAGCAGCTTTAGGTCCATCTGAAAACACACAAAAAGAGCCACTGTTGTTTTGAAAAGCAATATGTCAGCTGTGAATATCTCTTTGTTAGCAATAATAGCCGGGGTGCTTGGCGGCCTGAATGCTAGAATTCATAATATCCCGGACAAAAGGGTCCCTGAGAGCTAGAGAGGGTCTCTAAGAGATGATGGATTGCGTCTGTAAGTGGCCTGGTTATAGGAGGTAATAAACGATCCAGTGGCAGGGGCTTTGCTATTCTCACTCAGTCATAGGGTAACAGGGAGCTAATTCAATAAGACCATTCTCGCACACAAACACACAAACACACACACACGTACACCAAGTTACCCCTAGCTTGGTCTGCAGCCTCCCTTTCCCTCCCACCAATCCTTACTGTAAATAGCCTCGGCTCCCTAGAGTCAACCCCTCTCCTGTCACGTCTATTGATCCCTTGTCTGTGTGTAGGCCCTTTGGTCAGCCATACCAATGAATCATCCCCTATTTCTAATGCAAAGCTCATGACTTACTAATGACAAGGGGACTGAATGGCCTTTCTCTGGGCTAAACGGCCCATTAGTGAACAGCCTGTAACAAAGAGGACAGGGATGACTCGCTTGAGTTTGCAGTAATAGCTTTATTGCCAATAAATACTGTGCATGATGTACTCAATCATGAGAACAGAGCAAAGGATATGTTTACAGTCTGTACTAAGTTAAGGACAGGGTTTTTTACTGCTGCCCTCTCAAAAGATTTAGTTAGCGCTGACATGCTTTTGGGATTCTCACCACCTCTTATTAACAGTTATAATAAGTGAGCGCTGGCAAAGCTTGTACAGTGAGACACCATATCAATGGCCTAATGCTGTATTACGGTGGACTGGCCAGCAAGGGTTCAGTTTGTGCCGGATCTAATTAACATGTGGAATGTACGACCAATTTCCTGCCCGACTACAAATCACCAACTTTTAAAGAGAATCGCCACCGTAGCTAATGTCTACCATGCTGCATGTTAAAGCCTGTGGTTCAAATTCAAGCTAGATAGATGTCGATAAAGCCACTCAGTGAGGAACGCCCCAACTTAAAGACATAAACTGCACAAAACAGGACTGAAAATGTTTTCCTTTTATAACCTTGCTAGACCAATGGCTGTTGCTGGCTATTCATAGTGGCTACATTAAAAGACTGCATTCCCTTACACTGTGGTAAAGGAAGCTCTGACGTTCAGTGTGCATGGTGTTGAGTGAAGCAGTCCTGAGTGCCTGTCTGTGTGTGTGTGTGTGTGTGTGTGTGTGTGTGTGTGTGTGTGTCCATTTATATAGACACAGCAGGGTAGACAGCCTGTCTGCAGCCCCCAAGATTAGACCAGCTGGCTTGAACCTCTTCTCTACTACTCTACATGTGTGTGTCCCTGCATGAGATAAACACCACAATGACCCTAGCTCTGCCACCATCACAGTGCACTGTCTCTGTTAGACATGCTTAAGGCACTGCACTGTCATGTGTAAGCCAATGGCCTTAAACTAGATGAGAGGTTGTGCTGTGATTTCTTTTAATGTCGAAGTAGATGAATGCACAAGGAACAACTGATTTCACTGGACACTGTGAACACTGGGCTGAAAGGCAAGGGAAATATATTCACATTCCTCTTATAACAAAACCACAAACTCAGTTATTTCCCTAGCGTTCTTGCTGGGGTTTCAGCTTCAGCTCCAACTTGGAGTTCCAGGGAATCATTCAAATGCGGACTACGTCTATAAAACGCCAGCGAGGTGTCAAGTTAGAAAAACAACCACCGTCTTCTATCCCCTGAAGCTTAGCAGCTGCAGAGTGGAATGCTCTAAAAACTACAGTAAAATATAGAGCAGAGCACTGAGAGCCGGCCAGGAAAGGGCAAGGAGCAGGAGCTAATGTTGCCTTCAAGTGCCCCTGAAAAGCTCAGACTTCAGAGGTCGTAAATAGAACTTATTCATGGTGCTTTTGGTTGGAAATGATAACAACATGGACCCTGTAACAAAAGTAGTTTTTTGGTGGCTGTTGTTCTATTTTAGAAATCAAGCAGCACAGAGTTACTTTGTGCTGCAGTGGCAGAACGAAGAGGAGACAATTCACATCGGGCATGAAATTGATGTTTTAATCAATTTATTAAGCAAAACGTATTGTATACACCACTTTTACCGTCAACTGTTGACACAGCTTCCATGCTCGCCACCATTTCTCCCTCAAGAGAAAGAGGGTCCCCTAAACCTCACATCTCAGCAACCCATGTATCAGAATCAGAATCAGAATCGGGTTTTACTGGCCAAACATGCTTTTACACATGTAAGGAATCTGACTCCGGTTCACAGTAACTCACTTACATTCAACAATCAACAACAACAATGACAATCAACAACAAGAGTAGGTTTTTCAAGTGAATAAAGTGAATAAAGTGCATATGCTAAGTATAAGTAAATATAAATATACTAGATATACTAAATATAAGAAATGTATGACTACATTATTGCACAATGGCTGTGGGTGTGTCGGCTATATATGATTGGCAGGCATTGCCCTGAGGACATACAATGACAGGTCACATGGCCGGGTTAATTGTTCATTAGAGCGATAGCGTGTGGGAAGAAGCTATTCCTGTGTCTGGAGGTTCTGGTGTGCAGCGCTCTGAAGTGCCTTCCGGAGGGGAGGAGTTCAAAGATGTGGTGGCCAGGGTGCGAGGGGTCGACAGTGATCTTCCCCGCCCGCTTCCTGGCTCTGGTAGTGAGGAGATCTTGGAGTGAGGGCACGTTTAGTCCAATAATCCTTTCTGCAGACCTGATGATGCGCTGCAGCCGGTGTGTGTCCTGTTTCGTGGCAGTGCCAAACCACACTGTTATGGAGGTGGAGAGGACCGACTCAATCACAGCTCTGGTGCAGGAAGTACATCCTCTGCTGGGCCTTTTTTGTGATGGAGACGATGTTGGTCTCCCACTTGTCAGGTAGTTCCCAGGAACTTGAAGGTCTCCACGGCCGCCACAGTGCTGCCTTGTATGGTGAGGGGGGTCAGAGGAGGGGGGTGCCTTCTGAAGTCCACTGTCATCTCCACTGTCTTCTTGAGCGTGTTCAGCTCAAGGTAGTTGTGGCTGCACCAGAGGGCCAGCCGTTCAACCTCCCCTCTGTATATGCGGACTGTATGCGGATCACAGAAAATTCATACTTTTCCAGTTGAAATTACAATATTTCTGACAGTACTTGAAGGCAGCCTTAATCTGCACATCTTTATGTGAAAGCAGAGCTCCAGCAGCTGTCTCAGCTGGCAGGAGAAGGTGATGCATGGCAGACACTGTATGACTGCATGACTAAAATGGGCTGAGGCTCTCAGGCATTCCTGAGGGACTGAACGCTCCCTGACCAGGATAGTGAACCGGGACCGGGAGCACTGTTACCGCACTTTGGGGAAACGTGAGCCATGACAACCATGATGCAGGGATGCTGTATTTGGACCAGTTGTAATGCCACATTTCTCATAACCCTGCTCCCTGCCCCATTTTATCATGATTATCTGTCTGTACTGAATTGAGTAACTGTCTACACTCTATGTGGGGAGTTAATAGTGGTGAGAGTGAAACCTATGATAAGAATAGTGATTTTTTACATTCTCTAATTGGGATGATTTCTAACCTATTAAATTATAGTGAAATTAAACTATTCCTCATTTGAATAGGAACCCCCTGGAACCCCCTATGTGAACCACTGGTGTAGAAAAACCCAGCTTATCTGTGCATCTAAATGACAGACCGTAGTCATGAATGAGTGGATTTACTTTCCTTTAAAAGTAGCGAGGTCTGCAAGCACTTGGCAGTACTTAGCAAGTAATACCATGAATAATGAGAATGTCCACAGCAGACAGTGGAGAGGGAGGGAGGGAGAGAGCGAAACAGACAGACAGACAGAGTAAAGCATACACTGCAGAAATACAGAAGCGGTGCTCGAGCAGGCCGAGCCCCGGGCTTCCCTCACTCCGAATTACTGTTCTTCTCCGGCCATGAAAAGGAGGAATGGAAAAGAAGGAAAAACAGGAAAGGGTGGTCCACACAGTTCCCTACTCGGAGGGGAAAGGGGTTGCCTCAAGTCCAAAGGGAAGGATCGTTACGACTTTCCAAGCTGCTACTGAGTTAGCCCTTTATTCTCTCCTCTCCTCCCTCCTGTCTCTCTCTCTCCTCTCCTTCTCTTGTGTTCAGGATGTCTGCAGTTTTCAGCAAGTTAAATTTATGAAGACCTTTTAAGACATTTTTAATACCAATTAGAATGAAATGTAAGCCCAATTTGGCAAAAGAAACAAAGTGAAAATGAAAACAACTGTATATCTATCAGAATATAGGTCAGCAAGAAACCAAGAAACAATGTAGGACCATTCAAACTGAATCTTAGACTTAAAATGTTATCTTTAACATGTTTCCAGGACCTGCAGGCACTCTGGTGCTGTCTGTGGCATATCTTTGGCATCCTACTCCCATCCTCCCTCTCTCTCTCTCTCTCTCTCCCTCCCTCTCTCTCTCTTGTTTCCTCCCTCCCTCTTTCTCCCTCCTCCATACCACCCACAAAATTGCTCAGTTCACTCCCTCCACTGCGAGCAAAGCTAAACCGCGGCCCCTTGACTTCACATACCCTTCAAACAGCACAGAGTGGGGAACATGTCTGGGCCCAGAGACGTACAAGCTGCCCGACAGAACTGAAGGAGAATACCAAACACTGTCCGTCTGTGTCTCCAACACACACACACACACACACACACACACACACACACACACCCTCATCCGGAGGACCCTCTCATAGCAGACAAAAA
>OMLI01018466.1:7713-24956 GCA_900302605.1 Rondeletia loricata
GTAACTGACTCATTTGTGTGTGTGTGTGTGTGTGTGTGTGTGTGTGTGTGTGTGTGTGCGCGCGCGTGCGCGTGCGTGCGTGCTTATGAGTCCCATGTGTTGTATACAATTTGACAAATTTTTCCCTTTGAAGTTTGTAGGCGCGATTTGTTTTAATAAAATACATTTTAAATTGTCTTTTAAATTGTTGTTAGCATTACAGGAGAAAAATAATCTAAATTAAATGAATCATTTATTACTTGATACAGTGGCCTAATTACACCCACTTCTCATTCATTTAAAAGGCTATTGACATTGTTAGGGCTGCTTCAGGCTATCTGATGTAATAGCAACATTAAAAATTTGTGATAAGATAAAGTTTTGACTGTATAATTATTGAATTTCAGCTATCCTCAATCAACACGTTCTGAATACCTGCTCTGATATGGAGATCCAGACAATACCTTCAGTTAATGAATGTGAACCACCTGCCTCACCCTCACAGTGGCATAGCTAAACGTAACATGAGAATTATGTTCAATGTTGATTAATATCTTGATATATTGCTTCTAGAAGTGATCTCATGATAGATTAAAACTGAGATTTTAAGAATATTCACAAGAAATGCAATTTTTCAGCTTTGAAAAGGAGATAAATGTTCTGTCAAAATAGTATAAAGTAATACAATTAGCCTAATGCAACTCATAATAAGGTAATTCTAAACTAACCATGCTTTAAACACATAATATCATTATGTTTCTTTGATTTCTGTTTTTCATTATTTGTAAGGAAACGACAAGTTTATTTGATATTTATAAACATCCTTCATCCCACTGGGCATGCCCACAAATTAATCATTTCAATCTTACTTGTGCACTTTGTGTTGCATTTTAAAATGTGTTACCTGCTCTCTTCCCCCTCTCTTTCTCCTCCTCCTCCCCCTCCTCTAACCCTCAGCCTCAGTTCAGACCCCATTGTTCGGCACTTTTCTCCTGGCTGCTGGAGTGTTTGCTCTGTGGATCATGCCCCAGGTTGGCATGGAAACCAACGTGTTTATACGAGGAGGGAAGGTAGCTGTGCTTGGGAACATGCAGAGGAGGGGCTCTGCTCCACAATCTATAGTAATGATGGGCTCATAGTTGACAGCAACCACAACATGATAGTAGCCTACATGTGGAAATAGTCTATACTGAATATTGTGTTATTGTGTCTTGAAACTTGAAAAGTGTGGAATTCTACTAGGATATTCTTCCTTTCACAATCCTTTCTAAAAGATGCCTGTTAGATTATCCTCTGGATTAAAACATTACTTTTGGAACAGGAAATGCATGTTGTATTGTAATCATCACTTGTGTCTCAGTGGCTCAATTATACAGACTTCAGATACAGAAGATCATGGTCTTGAGTATACTGGTGACCTCTGGTGGTTACAGATGGGTAGTACATTAAGTACATTGTTTTTTTTATTTCTCAGTTCTTCACAATATAATTTTCCCCATCACATTCCTCATTGAACTTTATTAAAAACGAGTACACATGTCATTACCGTGTTCTCAGAAACAGGAACGTAATATAGTGGATTTTTCTTTACCCTTATGTTTTAGTGTGAAAAGTTCCCTGTCTTGCCAGCAGGGGTCACTCTTAGTACACAAGTGAGTTGGTTGCAATCTGGCTAATAGCATCCACACATTTTCAGATACAGAAAAAACATGTAAAGATTTAAGAAAGGACAAAGTGTGATGCTTGTGAAGGTCATGAAGATGAGACTGGATGTTGTTTACATGATTATGGGGAAATGCTGTAAAACTTCATTGTTCTTTTAAATCACTGTTCTAAATGTATTGTTTCATTCTAAAATGCAAATAAATTAAACTAAACTAAACTTACTGAGGTCTGTTTGCTTCAAGCAGTGACGCACGGCGTGTTTCCAAATGTCAGAGAGTAACAGGATGGAATAGCGCCTGAGCTCGAGGCACAACAACAACACAGACAAAGCCACTCTTCCTCTCAAACACTGGCACTAGGAGCAGAGCTTTCATGTTTATGCTCATATTGGATAACATTTAGTTTCTTACCCTCTTGGTCAAATTCAAACAACATGTCACTTTACCCCTGCAGATATTCTTTTCCTACTTATTTGTGCATTTACACATAAGTATTTTATAATGAAAGTGGTTTTGATGGACTGGGAATGAAGGAGAGAGGGAAAATAGAGAGGGAGGGGTAAAGGGAAAGAGAGTGGTGATGATATAGCAGTGTTAACCATTCGAGAAGAGCTCCATTTGTAGGAGAACGAATGCTCTAACAGACTCTCCACCACTTAAAGAATGCATTTCCATTCTTGATGACAGCATCAGCACTCCTGGAAGCAGCCAAGCGTTCATTCTGGTGTCAAAATGAGAAATCATTGGTCATTTCTCTTGAACTTATATTACAATAGTCACTTAAGGTAATGCAAGGCCCTACGGACCCGCAATTAATTAATCTGCTTTTGATTTGCTAATGACAGTTCACGTCAAATACAAGGTTAGTGAAGGCTGAGTCAGGCCTTTTACTGCAGAGGGCTGTGGTGACTCGGAGATATCAATTTATTGGAATCATCCCTCATTATAACGGCTCCTATTCCCCCAAGGCACCGCACATGCTCACACTTAGCATGTTAACAGACAAAAACAGTGTTACGAACGCCCATATCTGAGATTGCATTTAATGTTGCCAAGTTTCCCACAGTCATCGAAATCAATCATGTTGTAGTATAGTCAATGGCGTTGAAGTCATGCTTAGTGATGTGAATTCTAAACTAAAAAGGCCACATACAGTGTGCTCTCTGTTTTGCAATGCCGTCCACTGACTGAGTGTCAGAGTACAGTAGGGAGGAAAGACCCATCCATCCATCTATTCCTCTGCTCTTCTAATGTCAGCCCCTACATCCAGATGAAGATGAGTGGGGGAGAGATGGGCTTCTGAGCGTCTTCCACGTCCATCCATCAATCTTATTTGATTTCTCTAATAACCTTTGCAGAGAAGTAGTGTCTGATGAAAATGAAAGGACAGCAGGAAATGGAGGCACCTGTGTCTTCTCCAAGCTCTGTCTTTTCCCCCTCCTGCTGTCTTTTTGAACAGGATATTGCTGACACAACAGCCCCCATGTTTAAAACCGCCGTTAGGCCATGGGCTTGTTGTTAATTTGAGCACACAGTCAGGGTGAAGCCTAAGGGTTCGTGTGCCGTAAGCTCCCTCTCTCCTCTTTGGATGTTATTAACACTGCAGCTCTGGACTCACATCTATGATGAGGCCTGATGGAGCACAATAACAGGTCTGACTCTGAGTCTGCCAATCAGCAGACACACTTCCCAACACTTCAATATGAAAACAAAGAGAGAAAAGTATATCTTGGAAAACCTTATAAGTCGCATTTTAAGAGTTATAGGAAATGTATTTTAAGTCACTGAAATCTAATTCACTCACTGGATCACTCAACATCCACAAGGTGTTGCTCAGTTCCTACGCTTTAGTTAACTATCATGACCTTGTTGGATCTACAAGACCCCTGTAGTTCTTGCAGAGCAGAGGTTTTTATTATTTCCCTTCATATAAAACGAAACAAAAGGCTTCTGTTTATGAAGAGCTTTGAAGAGCCCCCTCTAACTTCTTAATACGTGAAATTAGAGGGGCTACGTTTCTATAGTGTAGCTACTTCATGCATGTAGGTGCGTGTGCTTTGATAGCAGTGGTATATAGCTTCAGGCAGGCTGTGAGTTTATTGAATCTATAGGTGCCAGTGTGGTGGAGGAGGCTGATAAGGGTGATCAGAGTAGCAAGGCAACCTAGGAGGTCCAGACATTGGAGGGTGTGTCATTAGACCCCCGCATGGAGCCTCCTGGTCAGATCCTTACAACATCCGTCTTCATTAAAAAGGTTGCTCTCTGAGCAGATGGTCATTAACAGCACCCCGCTCTATTCCTAGCACCCTCTATGCAGTAGGACACTACCTAGAGGACCATTGCCCCTCCAATGGCCCATCAGAGTCCCAGCGCACCTCACCGAAGAGGGGGAAGAGGGCCCTGTGAGGCCACCTGGTAACGATCACGCCGGGATCCTCATAAATCTCTTTTCAGAATCTTTCAAAACAATGGTAGGAGGTATGGAGACGGCCCACGTAGGGTAATAATCAAAAGTTGACTGATATCAAACCCTGTGGCCCAGTTTCCTATGTGGTTAGTAATAGTCAGAGTGGCACAACCAAAATAAATGATTCCAAGATGTGATTAATATCAACCCCCCTAACGGCTTCCTCCTCTCTCTCCATTTCCAGTAAGTCTTTCTTTCCAGCATAGCAACATTAGTTGAGATAGCACAGTTGTTCAAACAGGTGTGACTTGGGATAAATGAGGAGATGGTCAGATTTTTAGGGATACCTGGGGTCGATCATCAGGATTTAACAGTCACTTAGGTCCTGCTGTTGCACCGTGGTCACCCTATGCTGATTATGGTAGGATCTGACATCGTGAGGGAAGGAGCATCGTGAACCTGAACCCTATAACCACATCTTAACCTAGTGTCTGAAAGCTTATCACTTCTTTGTCTATTCTATGTAAAATGCACAAGGTGGACTCATAAGATCAAGATGCTAATTCACACATACTGTTGCTGTTAAGGTATCAAAAATGACTAAACAACACAAACATACAGTAAGATTCCAGCAAACCAGAGATGGAGGTCACAGATTTGATTGAGAGGTTGTCAGTGGTGATTTGTGAAGTTCTAGCTCTTGGGTCCAGTAGGGAGATGAGTAATGTCAATGTTATCTACATTTCAGCCAAGACAGCCTCATCATCAGTATCTCCAGCGGCAGCCACCATGGATCCCAATTACTGCAGTAATCACTCCCTAGCTGAGAGCAGGGTTTCAGACAGGGGACAGTATTATCCATCTTCATCATATTCATTATCAGCCAGCAGACGCAGGTGTCCTGGCCTCCCTCGGCTCCACACCATTAGTGACTGATTGACGGTGGGACTGACGCCTTCATCCTACAGAGCACACCCACATACTGGGGTCTGGAAAAATAAAAACGTGTGCATCTTGTTAAAATGTTCATAGGATTCTCTGATGTACACTGTGTACTTATCACATGTAGTCGTTGTTACTGTAGGTCACAGAAATCAGACAGACAGGCTGCCATGTCTACAGTACGTGCACGATCAAAGGTCATTCTCCTGGGGATTCACAGCACATCGTTTGTTCTCTCCTGATTATCCTCTGCTGTCTCTCTAACAAGGAGAGTCAGTCTGACAGACAAATGTCTCTGTAGCCGACTCAGACAGGACAAAAAGGTGACATGGTAAAGTAGTCAATAGTGGTGGCATGTTGTTCACCCATCCATCCACCTTCTACTCAAACACACAAGGGCGAAAAGGGCAGCTTGTGCTAGAGGTGACGTCACATGGGCACCCTGTGCAGACCGAGGCACCAATGTGTAGTGTGTGTGGTTCCACAGACTGTTGGGTGCTGCTCCACACTCTCTGATTGTACACAGAGAAACACAAATAGATCACCTCATTAGGGTTACTGAAATACCAAGCTGGCACCCTGTTCCCATAAAGGCTCATGATATTTCAAAATTCAAAAATGCTTTTGGGTGGGATCGTTTTCCTATCCTCTGGCACCTGGTGGAGGTCATTCCATTAGGTGGTTTGATTTACATATAAATTGAACAAGCAGTATTAACACACCTCTTTAAACTCATCTGTTTCCACTACTATATCCCATTATCTGTCTTGCATACTTCAACAAGCATCTAATTTCTTCTTTCATATTGTCTTATGTTTCATTATGTTTCAGTGTTATTTATTAAAATGCATTTAGCTAATAACGCCCACATGTGCTGCCCCTTTTCCTGCAACGCACCTACTCTAATGTGTTCTGGGCGACTGTGTGTCCTGGGGTAAAATGGGAAATGTTGAAAATTCACTGGAATATGAAAAGCAATCATATTTTCTGTATCAGTAAGCAGGTCTGTGGTAGCTGGGGGTCATTCTTGCTCTCTGCTGTTGCTTGGGGAGGCATTTTGTAAGAGCCCCCAAGGCTCACCTAGTTAATTAAGTTTTTCTGCCATTAGAACGATGTAACTCTTCCACAGTGCTAATTCTCTATTACCATGTAGAAGCTGATAGACATTACTTTCCCTCAGCATGAAGGCTTACTTTTCAGTCTATTTAGAATACAGGGTATATCACCAACGCAAACATATTGTATGTTGTGACAAAAAACACTTTGGGCTAATAATATTTTCTTTGTAAATATGATATTTGCAACCTTTTTGAGACTTGCTTGAGTGGAAATGATGAGGTTGATCTAAGTCATTTGTAGGTACATGCCATGAATAGTGCATGGCCTTTCTGCCTAAAATATGAGTGTCAGTAAAACTGAAAGTAAAAAAGTAAAAGTCTCTAAGTGAAAGAAACTTTGCTGAGTACAGTGAAGTTGTCTTGGTGATACAAAGTTTGAATTCTGTGAATAGGAGGAGAGGAAGAACCAGATATAGAAATGTGTGGGTGTGTGTGACTTTATCCACTGCAACAGAAATAAATTAAGCGATAACACTGGCTAGCTGAGATAGTTATAAAGAGTGAAGAGACAAATTAATCCTAAATTGTAAGTAAAAATGTCGCTGATGGTTTTTAATTTTTCACAGATTTAACCTTAAAAGGCCACTTTTGACTGTGAACTGTACATGCAACAGTGCCAAACTACTGCATTATTGTTCCACTCCCTGAGAGGAATTATCAGGAAAATTAAAATTGTGTTCACTTTTTATTTATCAAAAGGTGGGAAGCATGGCTTGGCAACCAGGTGTTTGAGAAACACAAGCTTTATGGTCATGTTTCAAGGCATTTAGAAATGAATGAAGAACCTGAATTATATCCATTATCATTTCATGCAAGAAGCCGCACAACCAAATTCATTGCTAACATATTTTTTACCTTGCTATTTGCAAACTAAAATTTCAAGTCCAAGCTCAACTGACTCAGCTAACCCTCCTTATACTCTGTCAAAACCACTGTCAAAGTCCTTCATTTGTTTGATAATGTTGTGATGTAGTAGCCTACATTAGACGCAAGTCAAGTCTTTTCAAGTCAAATTTATTTAAAAGGTGCTTTTGACAAAAAAGGTACATTACAAAGTACTTTACAGAGCAACAAAGGACATGAATACAGATAAAACCAAGAGAGATCAAATGCATATCAAATTTTAAAGTATGAGGCCAGAGCTTGTGTGTTTGAATGTGTGTGCGTGAACATGTATGTGTGTACGTGTGTGCATGCGCATGAGTGGGTGCGTGTGCACATGCACTTGCCTAAATGGATATGGGAGCACTGGGGCTACATCAGTCCAAAGAAACAGAGAGTAACTGAAGGGCTTGCATGAGGAGCTCAAAGAAGGAGTGGCTGGTATGGTAGGAGTCAAGGTAGGTTGTCAGCTGCACTAAAGAGATGGGTCTTGAGTCTACGTAGAGTTAAACACCGAGACAGTGTCAGGTTCCCAGACATTGGTAGGAAGTCTGTTTCAAATGGGCCCATGTAGGAGATGGCTCGGGCTTCAGGCGTTTTCTTTCACATATGAAATAATGACTACGGCTCCTGCATCCTATAATTGAAGAGTTTGATGTTTATAGGGAGAAAGTAAATCAGTGATACAGTCAGTATATTGTGGTGTAAGGCCATTTAATGCTTTGCAAGTTACTTTGTAATGTGCATTTACAGGGAGCCAATGAGGAGAGACTAAGAGAGGAGTAATGTGATCATGTTTTCTGGCTCATATAAATATTCTGGGGTTTGAGGTTTGAATACGTTGGAATTTTATAAGTGTGTGGTTGCAACAGCTGGAAAGTAATGCATTGCAATAATACATGAAAGAAACAAAATCATAGGTCAGTTTTTCTAGGTCAGCAAAGGAAAAGAAATACCAAATTCTAGAGATATTTCTAACGTGAAAATATGCTTTTGTCAAAGGAGAGGCTTAGGCCTGCATTAAAGATAATGCCAATACCTGTAACAAATTCTTTTTGGGTAACTGTATAAGTGAGGGTGAGCATTTAAAGAACAAAATAAGAGAGTAACTAGAACGGAACCCTGGGGGATGCCAAAATAAGCCTTCAAACAGCCAGAGGTAGAAAATTGGAATCCACTAGTCATGTTTGAGTTAGCATTGCCATGAAGGCCAACAATGTTTTCTAAGGTCCAGGAAGATGCCACAGTCAAAATCAAGGACAATGAGAAGTACAGAGCGCTGGTTGGTGGCTAATGGTAGTTGCACACCAGATGTGATTTCATGAGGCGAGCAATTTGCCTCAATTCATTGTCTATGAGAAGCAAATAACTGTGTACAAATGGCATGATGAGATAGGTGGTGACGTGAACCAGGCCCGTGACGCAATGAGAAATGTTGAAAAACTTGATGGTCGTTGCATGTGAACCAATGACATTTGGGCAAAAAGCTGTGATTGTTGGTCTTCCTGGTGTGTAACGTTACCGGAGGTAGCCTAAAATACTTAGCTAACTTAGCTAAACAAGTAATGTCAACTTGCTAGCCTAACTATCCCACCACATCCAAATAGCTGTAGCCACATAGCTAGCTAGCTTGCGAGAGTAAAGCACAATTTCAAGATTACATTTTCCATACATATGCTTATGAATTATATTTGAGCAAGTTGAAATGAGGAACATTTTAAAATACTAAATAGTTCTCCATAAACCAACAATGTTAAACAAACTGAGAATTTGCTCAGATGCTTGTCCCCAAAACACACCCAGTGAAACTTCCACAAGCGGCAGCTTTTGATAGAGCAAAGCGACGCAAAGCGAAGCGGTCGCGTTTGGACTGCATGCACTGTAATTGTAAGTGATTTGTTACTTTGATCAGAACTGTCTCCGTTTTGTGCTGTAGTCTGAAGCCGGACTGAAGATGTAATATCTATTTTGTTTGAATTAAGAAAGTGAGTACACTGAATGTCTATGACTTTTTCTGGTGTTTTTGAGAGTAATGGGAAATTGGATATTGGTCTGTAATCTCAGATTTGAGGTTGGCTATATTTAGTAGATTAATAACTGCTTCTTTGAATGAGTCAGGAACAATGCCAGAGGAGTAACGAATATAAGGAAACCCGTCCACTTGAAGAAAGGAGGTGTGCAGACCAGGATCTTTGTAGTGAATAACTCAAGAAAAAACAGCTATTGAGTTGGAGGGACTTTATTGCCAGGATCTAAAATGAGGAGAAGCTATAGCAAGATTTGTTTGAATCAATAATCATTGATACTTACCCACTTCAGTTAGATTCTTGTGGGACATGACGGTATGACCCAGTAGGAGATACTTCATTTTAAAGTATTTGTTTGTTAGGTTTAACTCAGTTTTCAATTAATGCTAATGCTATCTAATTTTTGATCAGTAATCAAATCATTATTGAGACATGCTTTAGATAAGAGAGATGTTAAAAAGCCAGTTTTCACATGGGATTTACTCTCTGCATTTAAGAGCGTACCGACAGCTAGGGGGAAAGGTTTCATACTGATCAGATTGTTTATGAGATTAACATTTCATGGTAACAGGGCATGGAACAGACACGGTCTCAGTGGGTTACTCTTTCTGAGAAAATAACAAGATTCAATAAATGAGATATGCTGTCTTACAGGCGCTCTGGGTTGTCACAGGCATTGGAAGCGATCGTCTATGTTTTTGGAGAGAAGGTCAGTTTCATTCCAACTATGGCAGAGGCCATTGCTCTTTAACAGGCCTGGTCTAGCCCAGATTACTTTCCACATGCCTATGAATCCATGGCCTCGAGAGGAGCACCAGTCAGACAGTCAGTGGTTTAAGGAAGTGAGCCTGCTCTAGACTTCATCATTCTTTCTGGCTGGAAAGGCCCTGAGAGTAAGATTGTACTGGCAGTGACTTGATGTGAAAATCAGGTTGCAAAGTGAGGCAATGTTATTCTTTGTGATTTTGGATTGTCTTAGTCTGATACTGTTTGTCCCATCTTGAATCACCATGTTACTCTAGTTCAAGCATTTGGCACAAGCAAGATAGTATCCCCTTTTTGCTTTTTTGTTTAAGAGTAGGCTGAGGAAAAAAGATTCCTTAAATACATGAGCTGTAGAGATGATACATGGCACATTATTCTAAGGGGGAAAGCCTTAGAACGCTGATGGTTGTGTCATGCAGAGCACGTTTGCATTGCAGGAAAAGAAGAAACCTCTTTTTGTATTTTTGCAATGATCTGGATCTGACAGCTGACAGCTAACATTTTCTCTTACTGTTGAGTCACTAAAGGGGATTCTGGTCTACAATAAATGTCCTACAGCTCTCAGAGAGGAATGTCTGACCTCAAGTTTCAAAGGGAACAACATATTATACACATACAATACAGTCTGTTGCCTGTTTGATCTTGGTGCTGCACACCAGATGGCAATTCTTTATTTTCTTTGCTTCGCCTTGTTTTCATCATTTTTCCTAAGTCTAGTGTGAGTTTTTCCTTCGATTTTTTAAATTGTCTATTGTTATTTTCTTTTCATTGTATCGTGATTTCTTGTATGTATTTTGTATTGTATTTCGTGTTCAATGTGGACCCCAGAAAGAGTAGCTGTTGCCTTGTGTAATGGCTAATGGGAATCCTAATACACTAAACTAAACTAAACCAGATCCTGTGAACTGTGAATGCTGATGTAGGCTGTGTGATATGTCAAAGGTGTTGACATACTCCTCCAGAGGAGGGACATCTCTCATCATCCCATCTGTCTCTCTTCAACAGAGGAAGGATCCACATAGCTCTCTCAGCAGAATAAGGAGGAACAACACTACAAGGTAGTTTCCTTTCCCAGCAGCCACGCCGACTTAAACACCTCCAATATCTGCCTCCAATGTTAAACTCAAATCGAAAATGCAAGTTGAAGCCCATGACAAGTGTCTAAAAATGAATGCGATGATGGACTGACATCCCACAAAACTATCACTGAGGTTTTTTCTGGAGAAGCCCATAATGTGGAGCCGCTGGCAGGTCTCAGACCTCACAGGGAGACTCCCCTGTGTTTTATGAAACCCATACGTCAGAGGTAATAGATTGTAAAACTAGCTTTAGCAAATGGTGAATAAATAATCACTTGGATGTCCTTGAGAACTATACAAACTGATGGATATTCTGCACATTAGTTGCCAGCTTTGTTAATCTCTATCCCACTAACGGGTACTGACATACATGCATGCATACATACGTGCACAACCGCGCACACACATGTATAGTGTTAGAGAAGTGTCAGGTCGAGCTGTTGATCAGTACCATGGATGGGAGTAATAGATCTGTTTAGCGTTAATCAATGTCGCTCACAGGCTCATTGAGCAGTGCGCTCACTATAGCCAGCATCCTGCTTTTGTGTCAGCGAGCCTTTTAATCTAATTGGACATTAAACTCCTGTCATTATTCCTCAAGCTCTGAGAGTTATTTATGGCTCTCCTGCTTGCTTGTCTTTACCTATTCATTACAGCACACCAGTCTACATCAGCAAACTCATTAAAGGCAATGAATCAAAGGAGAGAGCTGATGTGTGGCTGAAAAGTGTAATTTAATAAATGTGTGTTAGGCTGCAGTACTCAGCACATCATTCATGTTGTTTACTGGCTGTAATGTGTTAGTAGGTGAGGGCACTTTAATAATAAAGGCCTTTCACAAAGGCAAACGTCAGTGCTGCATTTTAATACATGGACCTGTAGGGAGTGACGGGATTATCACTGCCAAAGGCAGTCAGCATGACAACAGGAAAATCTGAAAAATTCCGATTTAACCAGCTCTCACTAACTTTTCCTGTTTCTCAGTTCTTTCAAATCGTGAGCTGTCTGTATCATGATGTGATATGTGTGTATGCGTGTGTGTGCGTCTTAAGGCACACTGCCATGCCATTATATCTAGGAGGCACCTTGCCATTATGTGTAGGTCCGTCACAGACACACAGTATATTGTTTTGAAGCTGCAGTGGATGAGGCAGTGCAATGAGGACGAAAGTGACGACTGTATGGCTCGAGGGTCCTAGGAGACTCTCTACTCATTACTATGTGCACAGCAGCCAGAGAACACCTCTTCATGGGTGTTTAGGCATGCACTTTAAATGGAAATGTACTTGACACCTTAAGAGATGTAATCACTGGGTATTATAATTCAGCTCGGATCCCCTTAATGTCTCTCTCTAACTCCTTCTCTCTCACTCTTGTCATTCTCTCTGATTCTTTCTCACCTCTTTCCTGTGTTTATCTCCCATTCTTGTGTTCTTTCTCTCACCACCCAGTCATTCCCTTTCTGAATTAGAGGTTTTCTTTTGCATATCATAATCTGTTTGTGTTGTTCTTCATCTGTGTTTATTTCAGAACTGTGGGATGTGTGGGTAGTGTCTTGTATAGTAGGAGGGATTGAGAGTATGTGTTGACAATTACCTAACAGTAGTTTCTACCTGCTAACTGTGCTATTTCTCCGTTTCATAAATAGAAATGTGGGCTGTTCTTCTTGTGTTCAAAGCAACCTTCTCCTTTGTTTTCACAAAATATCTGGGGCATGTTAAGAAACTGCAGATGAGAACTGATTAGAGAGAAACATTAGAAATAAGATTCTTCAGGAGACTTTTTAATAGCCTATCATCAACAATGAACACATCATCGCTGTCCAATTTAGGTGATTTTCATGTTTTAATTTCAATTGAAGGATTACATGCTACTATGGGTTGAGAACATTTTACAGCCCTCAGGTTCATAAACTAAAAAATGCATCGTCATCAAGCAAGGCTGTTTTTCTTAGATCCTGAAAAGCTGACATTTTGGAAATACAAGTTTTTTACCTGACAACATCGATATTTAGTCAGCATGGTTAGATCTGCTCCCTCTCTCTGCTTGGTTTCCTCAACATCTCTCCAGTCCTTGGTTTCTGCTACATCTCGTCCGTCATTCTTGAGGATTTGTCCTCACATTACCACAATTATAGCCGGTGAACATTTAATTAGCCTAATATGTCTTAGCTGGGACACATTGTGCTGAGCCCACTGTTTTCATCACAGCACTCACACTCTCTGAAAAGCAACAAAATGAACTGTGTATTTGTCCCATTCTGTTTTCACAACCAAAACAGCACCTTAAGAGAGTTGCATTGTACGGTCACTATAGATACTACTACATTTGATAAGGACCTGGACTGTCAAACTTCGACTCTATTAAATTCGGCATGATAGTCTTCTGCCTAGTTTCATACTTTTGTATGTGTTTTGCTTTCCTTGTGTTTATGCAAAGCACACTGGGTTTCCTTGTGCATGAAATGTGCTGAACAAATAAAGTTTGACTTGACTGTTGACTTGACAGTGCCCTACAACAGGTGGGGCATGATGAACGGGGGACGGCTGTCTTTTTTACAGGTAGACGAGAAGGAATGGAACAGGGAGGTTTGTGATCAAAATGTACGGGGGAAACAAAGCGATGCAGGGAGGCATAAGAGCAGGAACAGCAGAACGGACTGCACTCTGTCTGAATCAGGGTGTAGCTGGACATACACTTCTCTGCTCTGTATCTGGTGTCTTTTATTCCCTGCCTTTATAAAATGTGGTCAGCGATGAGTGGCGTTCGTGTGAGAGCTGCTCCTTTGTTCTCTCCCTGTGATGGCCTGTCATTTATAGATACGGCTCGCCGGGAGCAGTCTGTTCCACATTAACTGCTCGAGAGGTCAGACCAGTTTGATCATTAGCTTTCACAAGGAGCTGAGCCTCCCCCCATTCTGTTACGTTTATTTTAAAGCACTTTGCATATTTCTGTTTCACCTCCTCCAATTTCTCTCTCTCCTCCTCCCCTAATCCATGATTGTAGTATACATCCCCTGTTGAAAAACGCTACTACGGCTTTGCTAACATAGTTATTTATTATAAGGAAGAATATATTTTCACGATGAACTTTATTGTTTGATAAATGGACTGTCACTATGTTTTGAGTCATAATGAGTATCAAAGTTCCAAAAATCTTCTTTTCTATCTACAAGGCAACTCCCTCTTATAAAATAGCAATAAGTCATGTATATCCTCATTTCATTGGTATAACAATGTTACATATTTCATATGCTCTGTAATAAAAATGATAGATAATCTGAAATAATGCTATTATTTATATTATAATATTATAAATTAATAAACTAAACAATATGGCTCACAGCCTTCTATTTTCTTCTCCTCTCTAGAAATGGAGCCTGCTGCCTCTTCTCTCTGTGCGTGGTCAGTCTCATACACTTTCCATGGGAAATTAATTATATTATTAAACATCAGAAATTTCAATTACTAAAGGCAGCATGAGGAGGAGAAAGAAAGTAATGCATGCCTATTCTAATCCATGAATATTGTATTAGGCCAGTGTCTAGAGGTCCATTTATATACATGACTTCTGGCCAGATGGCCACCGCAGACAACAGGTTCATTTATGAAATCTATTTATGCAGCCATAAAGAATTGAAATGTATTCAAGTGGTCAAGTGTGTTTACAACTGAGAAGTCCAAAATCAAATGGCCACTCCACTTAATGGGGTTGAGAGGTGTGACAGTGAATGCTACATAGGTAGGTTGTTCTGTTGCACCTGATTTAACATTGCTGACCTGTCTGCTTGTTATAACAATACTTTTTTATATTGAACAACATTTTGTTTCAGCATTCAGACACTGTCTATTATCATACATAAAGTAAATTCAATTTACTCTAAGAAAAGAAAATGTTGAAATAAATGCTCAAGGTTTTCGTAGATGTCTTTTGGGAAATTGGCAAAGCATACACACAAGGGAATGGAGATGTGAGTTTTGACCCCATAGAGGACAAACACTTACCACTGTTAATTTCCTCACTTGCCATTTCCTCATGTTTTGCGGACTTGAGCACTCTTTCCAGTTGGGTAAAATGTCCCTCGTTGCCACCGAGCCATGAGTCTAAGAGGAAAAAAGGTCAAAGCAATTTATATTTGACACATAGAGTTTGATCGCTTTGTCATCGCCTCGGGGGCCAAACCTGCCGCTCTCATAAGTACGCCACACACACGCACGCACAAGCACACACACACACACACACGCACACGCACACGCACACACACACACACACACACACACACACACACACACACACACACACACCCAACAACTGCCATCTGCATGAGAATGTGAGAAAGTGAATTAGGTTCAGGCTGGTTGCATGCCTTTGGTATGTCTTTGTGTTGTGTGCAAAACAAGGCTAAAGGAATGTCTGCATCATGCTGCAGAGGTTACACAAAGGATTGAATATTCAAGATTACTTAGAGTACATAGATTTTGCCATTGAGTGATTTATTTTGTAAAACTGATTAATTTGTTAGGTAATTCTTGATAAGATAAGTTTGAGTTAAAAATGTGGACCTTTAATTATTGTGCCCTCATTAGGCCAACCAGTGTATTCTTTTTTTTACATCGGTGCCAAGATGCGTCATCCCTCCAAGTTGAATCTAAATCAGACCAGTGGTGTCTGAGATATCACCCGAGACATCAGATATCACATTTGACGGATGGACAGACGCAACCCGATCCATAGCTCCCCCCCTCAATTTCATCATGTGGGGGACAAAAAAGTAACTTTCACATCACCTATGATTTCAGGCTATCTGTAGGTTTCAGAAAGCCAAATTTAAGATGTTTTAAGATTTTTTTTTAATGCTACCTGGAATTGAATTTAAAGCCAATTTAAGAACTGTACTAGTACCAACCCAGTTCTGTATTAATCTAAGACTGAACATGCAGCACAAAGAAATCTGTCATTGCATGCTGAAAAAAATAAGACCTCTAAAAACGGTATTTATGGCATTTAAATATTTTTTAAGGACTTACATTTAGATAATTTATTTTAATACCTTTTTATTTTTAACCTTTTAAGGATCTGCAGATACCGTGGATATAGATCCCTAATATCACTGAAGGAAATTACATTACATTACATTACATTACGGCATTTAGCAGAAGCTTTTGTATATCACAGTCTTCATCAGCTAAGCCTTTATAGGAATAAGTAGCATTCATAAAATCAGAGAGGTATTCATTTATTTTTATTTTTTAAGAAGAGTAGAAGGGGAAGGAGATCCTTACATGATAGATAGGTAAATTCAAGTGGGATCCAGGTGTAATCTGAAGAGATGGGTCTTCAGTCTCCTGTCTTGAGTCTCCGGAAATGCACTAAAATGTCAAGATGCTAGAAGACTGAAAAAAACAAAAACCAGGCTGAGGTAGGATGGTGACCGTGTCATGTCTGGTACAAGTGTAAAAGATGAAATTGTCCTGATGTGTCATTATTTATTGTACACATCTGCTTGGGTTATGGGAGACAAGGAGAAGATGGGGGAGTGGGAAAGACTGGGAGGCAGTTTGCTGCCACCATGAATACCCATCATGCCAATTCCACAATGATTTATGGTGAGGCTTGCCAAAGCAGGGGACAAATGACCTTCACACACAGTTATCAGAGGAAGATATCAGTGGACAGGGATTTCCGTATCACATCCCTCTTCCCCCCAGGACCCCCGTCCGGACTGTGTGTGTGTGTGTGTCTGTGTGTGTGTGTGTGTCTGTGTGCGTGTGTGCACATGTGTGCGTGTGTTGAGTAAAACTGACACTGAGCTGGTCCTCAGGGGAGAGGAACACTGCTGGTTGCGTTCCATGTGTGTGTGAGTCTGACTTTGTGGGAGTGTGAGACCAAGTGTGTATGTTATGACAATTATAGATGAGGGTCTCTCCATACCCACCACACTATGGAGGTCTATGAGTGGCACTGCAAAATAGACTCAATTTCCTCATGAAATGAATAATAATGTAGAATCATAATCACATTCAGATGAATGAATCATGATCACACAATCTGCTCTGTACCAGGGCATTACTTACATTACTTAAGACTTGATAACCAAGGGCTGGAAACAGAGCTAGCTTTTAATAAGTTTGTGATACCACTGACAAACACTCATACAAACACTCGCTGCTTAAATGCGCAGAGAATCCCGTTCTTCCAACCCGGTTAAAGGGATAGTGCACCTATTTTAAAATTTTGATATTATTTAACTTAGCCCCAAAGTGGTACGTAGGACTGTTGTGATTGTATCCTGGCCTCACTGTTCTAGCTGTACTGGATTGGACCAATGCTAACAATTAGCATGTTGCCATTGGGCAGACTGGCCCCCCCGCTAGCCTTCT
>OMLI01018469.1:6558-16706 GCA_900302605.1 Rondeletia loricata
TTGTATTTTACTGCATCGTGCTTCAGCGTGCCACATGGAATAGCTTAGAAACAGGTGCAACCCGTTCTGCAACATGCTGATTTGTGCCACACTCTGTACTTGATTGAACTGCATTGGCAAATGAACATTGATGGGCAGCATATAATTAGTCATCATGTAATTATCACCAGTTTGAGAATGAAACTAGGGTTCCACCGAAATTTCACCCATTTTCATGTAAAATAAAATTACTAAAAATTACAAGGATTCAGTGTTTCCCATAGAACTATATACTTGGAAAAGCCTCTGAAACAGCATTTAGACCATGGGACACAAAAACTCTCCACCGAAACCAATACTAACTAAATTGTTTTCAGTGGGTTAGCAGCTCCTTAAAGGAGGGTGAGGCAGGTTTCATTCCAGACTGATATCCCTGAAGCTGTTGAGTCAAATCATATCTTCACCTCCATCATATCAGCAGGGGATGACTTGACAGGCTGATTGTTATCGGGTATATCAGCAAACCAATATTAGATTAAGATTAAGATTCTTTATTGTCACATATGCAAGTACACAGTGAAATTCTTATATATATATATATTTATATATCGGTGTAACCCTAAATGAAACATGACATAGTGAGTAGAAAACTGGCAAGAGGGGGTGAGGTCGAGTGTTGGTCGGGAGACGGCCTGATGGGTCAACAAGTGGCAACTGAACCCCAGTAACTCCTCCCTATATACAGTAGTCAGTATGTAGAGGAACCTTTGGAGAGAAGAGACCAGAAGCCGTGTGGCCCTGAGTCTGTGTTTGTACTGTAAGTCATTTGTGGCGACCAAAAGGGGAAAAAATATAAGACTGTTTGCAGACTACAGTCTCTCCACCGTAGAAGTAAATACCCCTGTGTCTATGCCATGTCACATTACCCTGACTATTCAATGTATAGGCTACGTCTGCAGCCCCCCTCCATATGCTGTAATGTATTATACATAGGCTACCGGTATATAGGCTAATATAAATTATGTCACATCTCCACGTGAGCATTTCCCTCCTTTCATTCATACTTCAGCCATGATTCTCCTGTGCAATGTACTGCTTGTAACCTTCCTACAATAGCACTGTGGGACTGGACAGCATTTGTACTTGTTCATTTTTGTTAAGTACTGTACTTTATCATCCTATTGCCTCTATAGACATGGCACACCTGTACATGAGAGTTGTGCTGTTAGTGTGTTTAGCTCTGCTTGAATTAAGCTCATTAAATTAAACTTAATGGAAGTGGGCAAAAAATACATTTTAACTATATAAGATTATATTTAGATTATATATGCTTATACATAGATCATTGAAAGATAGCTTGTTGCAGATGATGGTGGCAACACACTTTAAATTATTGTCTTTAAGTTGTTATTAACTGTTTAATGTATTATGTGTATTGTATTTTATAAAAAAATGCTTATGGTATTGAACAGAATAGAACTGAAGTGAACTCAAAATAGAATTATTTGGAGCAAAACTGAACTGAAATAACCTGACTCACATCCTCTGCCATCTCACCTGGACCTTGGTGGGCAGCATCCAGTGCTTGACAGAGTCAGCTGTGGTGCCACTGGACAGAACCACTGGGTCACGCAGATCCATGTCCAGAGCCACAATGCATGTTGGGTAGCAAACAGCACCTGCAAGGAAAGAGTTGGGGAAAAAATTAAAAATAAATAACACTTACCTCCTAGCCTTCATTTGCATCTATTAAATGTATTCATGTGCAAACAGAGAGGAAAAAACAGACCACAAAACTTCAGACCACTCCGTCATGGTTCGGACTCTTGGCAGCCACCACTATAAAGAGTTTTAGGACCTACTTCTTTGCTTCTACTGTGCAAGTGTGTGTGTGTGTGTGTGTGTGTGTGTGTGTGTGCGCGCGTGCGCCTGTGAGTATGCGCCTGTAAGTTTAAGTTCCCAGGAGTTTCCCCGGCCTTTAATATTAAATATTCGTACCTTAATATCACAATATAATTTCAACAAAAACTAAAGGCACACCTGATCTCACTCCATGGCACACCAGTTATGAACCACTGTCTTAGTATACTTTTTCTTTGATCTGCTTACCATTGTGTGATGCGAAGATTCACCTCTCAGTACTTAGTGAACTGTGGAGCATGTGCTAACACTACTGAGATGATGCTAGGCTAGCTTTAAATGTTCACTAAACATATGCAGTGTGCTAAAGCATGCACTGTAGTGAATTAACTTATCACTGGGCACACAGATGTAAAAACTGCTTCACATCCTCATGTCGCACTCTAATAAGTTAATCAAAAGACCCTTTCACCCTTTCAATGCCATAACATTACCGGCACAAGCACGCACAACGTTAGGACGCTCTGACCTTTTGGACCTTGTTTACACGAACATTCGAGATGCTTACAAGGCTGCCCCCCGCCCCCACCTCGGCTCCTCAGACCACATCTCTGTTATGCTAATCCCAGCATACAGACCCCTGCTAAAACGAGCCAAACCGGTTCTGAAGCAGATCAGAGTGTGGCCAGAAGGAGCCACCTCAGCACTGCAGGACTGTTTCGACCACACAGACTGGAACAAGGAAGCCAAGACAAGGAAGCTGCTTCCTATGACAAACACATTAACTTGGAGGAGTACGCAGCATCTGTGACTGGCTACATCAGTAAATGCATAGATGATGTTACTGTCTCCAAGTCCAAAACTACACGAGCCAACCAGAAGCCATGGCTGACCACTGAGGTGCGAGCGCTGCTGAAAACCCGTGATGCTGCCTTCAAATCGGATGACAAGGCAGCCCTCAAGACAGCGAGGACCAACCTGTCCGGAGCCATTAGAGAAGCAAAGTGCACATACTCACAGAAAATCCATGGCTACTTTCTGGACACCAGAGACAAGCGGCGCATGTGGCAGGGCATCCAGACCATCACTGACTACAAGATCGCACCTCGTGCCTGTGACAGCGATGCCTCCCTCCCAGATGTGCTGAATGATGCACGGTTTGAAGCACTGAACGATGTGCCTGCAAGGAAGACCACCCCTCCTCTCGATGATCAGGTATTGTGCCTGTCCACAGCTGACGTCAGGAAGACTCTGTCCAGAGTCGACCCACGCAAGGCTGCTGGACCTGACAACATACCTGGTCGTGTGCTCAGAGAATGTGCAGACCAACTAGCAGAGGTCCTCACAGACATCTACAACATCTCCCTGAGCCAGGCGGTCATCCCAGCATGCTTCAAGGCCACTACCATCATACCAGTCCCAAAGAAATCGACGGTGTCCTGCCTCAATGACTATCCAATCACAATGAAGTGCTTCGAGAGGCTAGTCATGAGCCATATGAAAACCAGGCTCCCCACCTCACAAGACCCCTGCCAGTTTGCATACCGTGCCAACCGGTCCACTGAGGACTCCATATCCTCTGCCCTCCATCTGGCCCTTTCCCACCTGGACAATACAATGTGAGAATGCTGGTCATAGACTTCAGTTCAGCTTTCAACACGATCATCCCCCAGAAATTGATAGGAAAGCTGGGGCTCTGCCAAGTACAGCTCAAACCACATCATCAAGTTTGCTGATGACACGACGGTGGTAGGTCTCATCAGCAACAATGATGAGTCAGCATACAGAAAGGAGGTGGAGCAACTAGGAATCTGGTGTACCGATAACAACCTATCTCTTAATGTTGACAAAACAAAAGAGATGGTTGTTGACTTCAGGAGGGAACACGCTGACCACTCCCTGTTGCACATCAACGGCTCCACCATAGAGAAGGTCGAAAGCATCAAGTTCCTTGGTGTACACATTGCGGATGACCTCAAATGGACTCTCAACTCCATGTCTCTAGCCAAAAGAGCACAACAGCATCTCCACTTCCTACGGAGACTGAGGAGAGCAAGCCTCCCCCCATCCTCACCCTACAGGGGAACCATCGAGAGCGTCCTGACCATACCTGGTATGGGAGCTGCAGCGTCTCAGACCACAAGTCCCTGCAGCGGAGAGTGAGGACAGCTGAAAGGACCATTGGGGTCCCTCTCCCTTCTATGCAAGACATTTACACCAAACGCTGCACATGCAAGGCCCGCAGCATTGCGGAGGATCCCTCACACCCCTCCCATGGACTCTTTTCCCTCCTGCCGTCTGGCAAAAGGTACCGCAGCATACGGGCCAGATCTGCCAGACTCTGCAACAGCTTTTCCCTCAAGCCGTCAGGCTCCTTAACACCCTGCTGCCTCCCTCTACCCGCATCACCCTAACTTGACTTGACTTGACATAGGGTGCTCTGTTGTCGAACTGTGAGCCGATCACAAAGTTCTCAAGGAGGTGACGATTTTATACCACGTATTCCATGTAAAGAATAGTAGGAGGGAAATACAAACCACTATACAACGGGCTGTAGCTTTTTGACGAAGGATTGGCAAAAATTATGAATTGGAGAGACGTGGAAATAAGAGAGCTCCACATGAGCAGCATAACTGGCAGGATAGCACTGTGCCAAGCGTCTTCACCCGCCTTGTTTTCAAACTGCAGTGACTCCGGTGCAAAGGTTCAACGTCATTTTCGGGAAACGACAACAGAGGAATTTAACTGTATTGCCAGTGTTGTGTGAATGGTAGCATTACGTTAAAAAAGTGGAAAGGCATGTCTTGTGTGAACAACAGAAACTGCTACCTTTACCGAAAAAAATTACGGGTTTCATGTGTGAAAGGGGCTAGAGTGTATTTGCCAAAATGTAGGTGCCTTCCTTATAGCAGCATTGGGCCACTACAGCAAGAGAGGTTAAAAATGTCTACTGAAAATGCTAAACATAATTGACACCAATTCTGCGCTGTCACAAAACAGATGGTTGTTTAAAGTTAAGTTTTAGTATTGCATCCTGAACTAGAGCCAACACTTGCATGAAACAACAATTAGGTGAGACTATAGGTGAGACACTATCACAGTATGATGGAGGACAGGGTCAAGTATCAGTTGGGAGGCAGAGACACACAATGAGTAGCATCTGGACCCCTTTAACCCTATATACCCCTTTGTTTATCAGTAGGTAGAAAAGACTGGCAGCTGAGATGCTGCTAGAGCAGGGGACACATTACACGACTTGTAGGCTGATTATTTGGCTATAAAGCATGACTGATTTTCAAGATCTGACCAAGTCAGCAGTAGTTTGGGATGGTCCAACAGATGATCTTGTAGTGTGTGAGGGTTCAGGATCTCTTGCCTCCCGATCCAGTCAGGACAATCACCATTATTGCAAACATGTTTGATTTCCAAATCTTCCAAGTCTTGACATCCTTCTGTAGTGTGAGCTGGTCAGTGACTCAAATCGAATAGCCAATGAGGGATGAGCATGAGAAAAAGTGGAATAAAAGGATGTGTCGAAAGAAAAATGCTCTACCTCCATGATTGTTTTGGTTTCCTGTTGTAGTAGCGTAAGAGAGAACTCTGATAGTATGATCCCTGTCTTTACCTCGTCATCAAATGTATGCTCCTCTAAGTTGCAAGATAAAAAAAACGTATTTCCCCCAAAGCAGAAATAATAGACTCTTTATTTGTTGAACTACACTCCCGTCGTCCATGTTCCTCTGCCCAAGACCTGTGAAGAAGGTTGCACTCACCAACACTCATCCCCTCGTCACAGTTGTACTCCACAGAGTTGAGATCAGGAGGGGCAGAGCAGGATCCCTGGAGCCTGGAGCACATGGTGAACTCCTCCGTCCACTGGCCATCCTTAGTGCAGCGGATCGTAGTCTGTTTGGGAGCAAACGCAAATACTGTGTGACCTTCATTCATTAATTTGTTCATTCGTGCATGCTGCCATGCTGATGCGGTCATTATGGAAGTCTCACTTTTTACTGTACATGCTGTCTACACTGCTGCTGCACTGTCACCCCACCTTCCAACAGGAATTGTTTGGGAAATAATTAATTCGGTCAGTCATGTCAAGTTGGTTGTCGATTATTGTTTTATATTGTTGGGCAGGCTTATGATTAAAAAAATTACTGGACATGTTGTTGGCACTCAAAATATTGTCTCAAGAATTTTTAGCTAATTTGAAAACAAATACTTAAATGTAGCCTCGATAAAATGATGTAAGCCAGAAATTAAAAGCATCATGCTCCAGGGACTTTCAAAAAATTGGTTTGACCATGTTGCCGAACACCTAGCCTGTCGAGGAGTAAGGCACATATTGGTGGAAATGCACATTTACAGGGCCAGGCATTGTAGAAGTCTGTCCATGCTCCATCTACCCTGCATGAATACTGCTGGATTTTCCAAACGATTCCTCTTGGAGGCTGGAGCAATAGTACAGCAGCAGTGCAACAACCATGCATATATCTGCAGGTTTCAGAAAGCCAAATTTAAGACTTTTTAAGACCTTATTAATGCTACCTGGAGTTGATTTTAAGATAATTGTAAAAATAAAAACAAAGAAACAAAGCTGGCAAAAACAGACTATTTTTGATTGAACATAGCAAATGAAAGTCCTGAAACAGTATAATAAAAAGGACAACAGGAAATTAATTGGTGAAGAACATGAAGTCCAATTGTGATTAGTAAAGCAGACAGGATGCATATTGTATGAATAGCCCTGTTACGGATTAATCTAAAAGTCAACATATAAGACCTCTAATAACTGGATTTAAGATATTTTAATACTTTTCTAAGACCTTCATTTAGATAATGTATTCTAAAACTTTTTCAGACTTTTTAAGGACACCCTAGCTATACCACTGTGATTGTGACGCGTGCTGTTGAAAGTGCTGTGTGTATCACGTCTGACATCTAACAAGAGAGGTTAGACTAACAAGTACAGATACAGTGCTACAGTGCATCTGTGGTGATGACATATACTGTAGCTCTTTCTGAATATGAGAAAAGGACTGTGGGGGTTGTGTGATACTTCACAGCTAAGGTGTGAAGATTCATAGTTAAAGATACATTTTCACAATAATGCAACTTTTACCTCCTTTGTCTCACCCTGACTGACTGATCTGAATTTGATCTGAATTTGACTCTTGATGGTCACAGCACTGTGTTGATAATGTTGTGGGGAAAAAGAAAAGGACATGGACTGATGAGTTGATAAATGGATGACTGATGAATTATTACGTTCTCTGTTGCGTCGGGGCACTGCAGGGTACAGAGGGTGTCATAGTGCAGGCCGTTGGTGCAGGTATACATGCCCTGGAATACGTCAGGTAGGGCTGGGCAGGATATGGGCTCACAGCCAGTCTCCTCCCACTGCCCTCCCTCCAGGCACTCCACATTTAAGTACTTCCTATGGAGAACAAGATATAAATTAGAAAAATAGATGACAGCTAATATTCTTTCCATTAATGCTAGGCATGGCAGGGTTCTCAGGGAGGTCAAAGTTGAGGTTAAGGTGTTTTTAAGGGCTTATAATTGCAAGCAATGATGGACAACGTGCATTAATATGTCAGCCTCCTGGTAAACAACGTTAAACTGGTAATTCGTGAGATTCTTGTTCTTGTGATTTTGGTGACATCTTTGTTGCTAAGCGCTCATTGCTGTGGTGTTTTTTTGCACTGCAATTCCCACAGATCACTTGTCAATCAAATAGTGTGGCCAGTATTGTGACGTATTTTTCCTTGGATTTTCTGTTGATGAAGTTTGAGTTTCTGTAGGTGTTGCTCTTTTCTTTGTCTGTTCAGCCATGATGGCCAATGCTGCTCTTCCATTTATTACAAACAAACCGGAAACATAAAACACATCACTTCCTGTGCGCCAGAGTATTTTTCCCAGGCAAGACCTGCCAGACACCGGGTGTTTAGAACAACAAATATCAGAAATGTAAAAGCTTTCATGAACTGGCTTTAGGTTGAATCACTATTGTGTTATATCAACCAGTGATAGAGAGTAACAAAATTTATTTACTTATATGAAAATGTCACAGGTTATTACTTTAAAACCCCTCTGGAACAACACATACCCCCTGCTCACCTACTCTACAGTACAATAAATCATCAATGTGGTGCACATAGGTATACTGTATGTGTGTAAATGCTACAGTATGTGTTAAAACATATATTTATGTGGGTACACATGTCAGAGGTAATCATAAACTAAACTAAGCTGTTTGATAGCTGCTGCTGTGCACTTTCACATGTTGGATTAATAATGCATGTGGGGTTGTTAAAATGTTTACACATGTATTTGAGAAACAATAACTCACTGGGTGAAATTTTAACATGTAATACAAAAACAAGACCGTGTGCAAAGCCACGGAACAGCCGGGCACCTTATTAAAGGTCCACTTATTTTATACAAGGTCAATGGTCCTGAACATTGCCAGTAAAATGCACCGACATAAATCAACATCCATAACATATACACATTAGTACAATGGTGGTTTGAACAAGTGGGAGAAATGGCACTGTTTGCCTGTAGCCAATGCCTTGAACCTCGGCACAAAAGGTGTGATTGCCAGGCGGAGGATATTATTTATTAGTCTTTATATTTACGTTTTGACATATTTCGTTTTGATAGAATCTTTCAGCGATGTCGGATGGTGGCGGGGTCCCGAATGACTCACAGTGACAGCTCATCAGAATCACTGCCGAGTTGATCACACCAGTGCAGGAATGGCAGAGAACGCATTGGGCGCATTTTAAACTTTTGACATTGGACCGGTCTGCTAAGACCCCAGGTTAATTGTTGACATTGTCTATGTCGAGATGTAAATCAGCCATGATTTTTGTTCAACTCACCCCCTCTCGCTGTGTACACGCGTTCCGAGCATGCGCAGTTCAACAATGGCCAGGCTTTCGAGGCTTTCAAACCCATAGAGCCTGGCCATCTCACGATGCCCGGCTAAAAATATAGATTTTTTTTTTAACCTTCATTGTATAATAGTGAAACGACTTTTAAGGTATATATTACATACTGTAGTATTATAAGTACAGTACAATACTACATAACTTACATTATAACTATTATCAGCTAAACAATACTACATATATATCACCTAGGCAACTTGCTTAGTAGACCAATACAGAGTCAGTTGTGTGAAAAGATATTGCTGACTCCAGCTAAAGCAGGATATAAACTTTCCCCGGATGCTGTGTCTGCTCTTAATAGGAAACCCTCATCTCATTAACAACATGTGAACTGTGTTCAATAATGAGCACGGCTGCCCAATGAATACAATTGGCAAAGTAATAATGAGGCCCGGTTTGCAGCAGTACACATTTTATTGGAGCTTTATGCGAGCATGCTCAGAAACCAAATACAGCTTTGCAGATGATGGACCTGAAAATACCTCTTTAAAATGTACCCATCGCGCTATTTAAACCTTTGTACTGGGGTTTGGGTGTACATGTGATGCATTGTTACCTTGTTGCACAACATACATCTTTGTAAATCAAAGATCCTAATTTGATTAAGAAGTGTGTAATGGGGATGTTGTAAAATAAAGGAAAAGAAGGAAATTCCTCCATAACTCTCAGGGAGGAATGCATTAATAAACACAGCATTTACTTTGGTCTTTCGTCTCCACAGACTTAATAGTATTTCAGGGTATTGCAAAACCCACAAAACATGGTTGCATTGTTTTTGCTGTTTTTATGTGCTTAACCTTAAAAAGGATTCTCCCTGGAATAAGATATCTCTTGACAGTTTTAAGTGTAAAGCTTCTCCAAACCATGCAGAGCCCACTGGAAAGAAACTATAGGAGAGTATATTTGCCATTTGATGGATACTTTCATCCAAGGTACTTTACAGTACCATGAGTGCATACATTTTTCATTAAGCTACACAGGGAAAAGAACCCCGAACCCTGGCAGGGTTAGTGCCTTGCTCTACCCACACAGGGCATCCTGTGTGGGTAGTGTTAGTATCATGCTCTGTCCATTGAGCCACCAATGGTCCCAAAATGAAACAACACTCACTTCCGTGTCTTCTTGTTGAGGCTGCCCATTACATAGTAGCCCGGGTTGCATTTGTAACGACACACGGCGCCGACATCATGCCCTGTGGCAAGGCAGTCCACTGTTAGCAGCTTGGCATTGGGTATGGTCGGCGCTTCAGGACACTCTATCTTGCAGTAGGCCTCTGGGAAAGACCACAGACCATCCTCCAGACACACCAACCTGTCACTGTCACCTGCAGAACAATAACAGAGGAGAGGAGAG
>OMLI01018473.1:0-14393 GCA_900302605.1 Rondeletia loricata
TCAAACCAAGATTAATTTCCCCATAGGGATTGAAGTGTAAACCTAACTTTCACCAATCTTCACTTAAATAAAAGACTTTCCATTGTGTATATGGGCACCATATCTTTGCCAATGTGAAACGCCACCGCATCTGTGATCTCTTCCCACCGGGGCCCATTCCTCTCGTACGGGATACTTTTTGAAAATGCAGCCGCTAATGTTATCTGCGTTCTAGCTGGTTTTTTAAGGCTGCTGCCGTCTTGTGCAGCTCGCAGAGCCTCCCACTCAGCTGCGTGCTTTTGTTTCAGATGCTGGAATAAATTGGTCTTGCTGCTGCCTTTAGTTGTCACTGACTTCCGACAAACTTTACAGCGGACAGTGGTTTGCTCGGTGTCAGCCGCTGTAAAACCGAACCACTTCCATACACTATTAGCGCGTGCTTCCATGTTGATATTTTTCCTGTCTCTGAGGAGAAGAGCTCGCCTCGCACGGGGGAGGGGCTGGGCGTTACTATGGACTACTGGAGGGAGCCGTACCGTAATTACCCTAGTTAAAGTGAAAATCGATTTTCATTTTTAAACATTGTCCTAAATCATGAATTCGAATTAATTGATAAAATCGATTTATCGCCCAGTCCTACTGTCAGGCAGTAAAACAAATAAATGTTGACTACTTCAGCATTTCAGATTTGTCCTTAATATTGAGTTATCGCTTGTAGCTAACTAGTAGCTAGCAGGTTATATATTTACTACTACTACTAATAATAATAAACTTGTTAGCTAGTTAAATACCTATGATGGTTTTAAGTTGACTTCTTTGTCTTTCCTTACAGCATTGGCTGAAATTCTAAGTGTGAAGGAAATCCCTGGAAGAAAGCTTTACTATGTTCACTATATTGACTGTGAGTATAATTTCTCTGTCACACATTTTTCTTTGCCATTTTAACTGTCAGTCCGTAGGCTAATTCATATTACACCATGTCATGGCAAATGTGTCCTTGTGTTCTTGTTTGTGTGAAATTGCTTGTGTAAAAAGTCAACAAGCGTCTGGATGAGTGGGTCACACCGGACAGGCTGGACATGAAGAAGCTCCAGTTCCCTAAGAAAGAAGCTAAAACACCAACCAAGAATGGCCTTCCAGGGTCCCGTCCCAGTTCTCCAGAGAGAGAAGTGGTAAGTGCATACTGAACTGCCAGATGTTTATCTCAGACCCTCAAATGTTGCAACAGTAAGCTCAGGTTTGGCAAAATCATTTTAGCATTGTTAAGGTACTAGTGTATATATATATTGGCAAGGATGATGGCTTCCTCTTTGGATGAGCCTACTTTTACATCTCAGCACTTGCAGTTGAACAATTTCAAAAGATTGCTCCAAGGAAGGCCAAAGGTTGGTATTTCTATTAGAAGAGTGAGATTAGTAGTTTTTCAACTCCGTTACCCTTTAGTATTCCCTGATGCTTTCATATTGTAAAAGTTTATGTTGATACCCCTGTTAATGTCAGTACCTGTTTTATGGATATTGCTAATTGAATATCTTGGCACATGTATGATGTAGGTCATGACTAGTTGGACCAGTATGTGTAATTGATGGTCCATACCACAAGCAACTTTACAACCTAGTCAGTACATGAGTACTTGGTTTTTTTTAATGAGCTGAGCAGCCAAGACAAATTGGCTGTTGACAGAGGCAGAAAATCTTGAGCCTAACTTGAGGACATCAGCAGCCATTTGCGTGGTAACCTCACTAATTGCCTGCAACACCATGCATGCTGCTCGAGCAATTACTTGGTTGAAATCAGCCAACAGAGTATATTATGTGGTTTCTTGCTATATGAACACATGGTTACAATATGTGTTCAGATCTATTTATTTAACTTGGCTTTGGCACACCTAGGATAATGACAATTCAAGCAGACCATTTCACAGAGAAACCTCCAGTTTTGAGAAAGATTGAAAGCCTCGGTTTCCATCCATTTTCAATCTTTATATTCATATTACATCAAATATAATTTTGACTCACAATGATTGCCACAGAAACAGTTTATTTTTATTCAAGCTACTTAAGTTAAATTGTGTTTACAATGAATACCAGGAAAGCTCAGTGACTTTGAGGGTTAACATACAGTATGAATGTCAGTTAACCCCCTTCCTTCTCTTCCTTTATGTTCAATTCAGAGGAAGAGTCTAGATCTCAACCTACAATCTGCCACAACTCCTTCCAGAGGCAAAACCCTCCCCACACCGGTACAACTTGAATTCACCCATTCTAGACAGCCATGACTAAAACTCTATACATACTGAACTAGTTTTACCTGGGAATAACCAGGAATTGTTCAAACTTGCTTAATTTGATATGCTGTGGCTACTAAACAGACACAGTCTTGGCTAATATCAGTGCACATACTGCAGGCAATACAATCTTTTACTGAGATGGCACCCATTACTGAAATAAAATCAGAGTACCCAGCTTTTAGCTAGTACATTGGTTTGTATTTACCAAATTCGAGCACATTCCTCTGGTTTGACTGGAATGTAAAAATCTTGTATGTAAACATTCTTATTGAGTGCAATTCTGCTAAGTTATGGTTTGTTTGTACTCATCTTTTCGCTGAACTTCTAACAATATTTTTTTGATGCAGAAGAGGAAAGCAGAATCTGTCTCCTTGGCGACTCAGGCATCCCCGGCCACCTCCGTGCCTTCACTGCCAGGTTCAGCTGAAGCCTCTCAGGCATCTGTTTACCCTGCTGTGAGGGATACCAACACCTTTAACCCCAAGTCCCGCGATGACCATGACCAGCTCTCCTCTCTGACAACGGTAAAGCAAAACTTGCGGGCTTTTTGAATGTTTGATTTGAAGTCTCTAGTCATTCGCTAGTGTGTAACCTCTGTTTTCTCAAAACAATAGAATGGCACTGCCCGACGACTCATCCCCTCTCAGCCAGGGAGGAAGAGGAAAGCTAATTGTGGGGGCACTGATGAGGTATGCAGCTGAAGATATTTAATCTTCACAGACATATTTTTTTCCTTTTTGTTTTTTCAGCTATAAACCATTTATCCATTTTTCAGTTTTGTGGATACGATATAATTGTACTAATTAAATGTCAGTCACTGCTATCTTTTTATTTTAATCTGCATTGTTGTTTTTTTTAATCACTGCAAACTGAAGTAATTAAGTTTACTTTACACATTTAATGGTAGCATTCTGAGAATCTCAAATTCAAGAGCTAACAAAAACACTTGAGTTGGTGTTCAGTAGTTGCAAAACAGTCGGTTAACTCTAAGCACCACTTCACTTTAGTATCTGCATCAGCAATATGGCTATTGCAAGCCAAAACAATCAAATACTTGCTTTATTTATATGAGCAGAATTAATCACAATAATAATGTAATAGTAATTCAAATGATCTCTTACATGAATATTGTGTGATCTGACATAAGGTAGTTTCCTTTCTTAAAATATTTCACTCTTCAGGAAGAAAATACTTCTTTCTTATTATAATAAATACATGCAGTATAATGCTAATGATATAAAAGGCAATATTTCACTTTGGTCCAGTATTTTCATTTTTCAGCACGCTCACTTTGACATAAGCAGTCAGCCTCTGAAACTACCATAACTCCTTAATGCTTTAATATGTGGAGTTCATATTAATACCACACATATTATGTTAAGACAAGTATGTTGACATAGAAATATTTGCTAATTAATGCATTATTAGCTTAATTACCTCATGAGCATAACTGGTTATGGCGGGACATTAGGCAGCTCAAGTGCCTCTTGTTTGTTTAGATGCCACTGAACATTAAAAACAATTATCTTAGGACTTTACTTTAGTTTGAGTATTGGTTGGATTTGAGTACTTGTTAGATTATGAATCTGAGACCAACAGAAGTTAATTTAATGCACGATAACATACCAGCCAGTATTGGAGGCTGACTGTTGACTCTGCTTTCATACATTTTCATTCATTCAACGTTCATTGCCCCTGGAATGTGTATTTACTACAGGTTTTTTTCTCCGGACTTTGGCTAATTACAAAAATAGTTTTTGAAAAAGATGATGACGTAGAACACAGAATGAAAATATTGTCTCAGTCACCCCAATAGGCTGAGTTCATGTTTGGATGTGATGCCTCTTGCTTCATTTTCAGCGTGCTCTTCTTTGAGAAGATTGGTTTGACCAAATCAGTTGTTCATGCTTTCCTTGGTGCGAAGTTGAGTTGATGTATATTGTCTACATGTTGAGGTTCAGTGTTGTGACTTGATTGAGAGCTGTACTTCATTTGTGTGAAACTGCACTGATCGTTTTGACAGTCAAGAGTGTTTATTTACACTTTGACATGAGTCATTTGAAAACATACTGGGGAAAAAATCCTCTAAAACTTCATGGCATAATTGAGACTGCCTACATTTCTAACAGTTTAATTACACATTGAAAGAAGGATTTAATGTCGTCAGTAGATGCTACAGAAAAAATTTATAGATCTCTGTTCCCAAACCTATAGCAGTTCAGACCTCTATTTAGTTAATTTTCAATGTTTCTGTTCTACTACTTCTAGCAAGGGCCTTCCACGTGAGCAGCTAACCCATGGTGTTGAGTATAGAAAATCGCAGCGCTTGCCCTCCCACTTTCTTATTTAGTCAGTCTGTGATGACAATGGCTATTGGGCTCTTTGAATAAAGCAAACAAAACAACCTGTCAAATCCACATAAAATAATTGGCCAAACGTTTGTGTTTGCTCTTCCTCGTTCTTCATTTATTGTCTCACTATCAACAGCCAAGATTGCCAATATTGGTGGCTAACTACTGATGAGCCCACACTGGGATATGTTTGCAAAAACTGCAAATGTTATGCTGAAGTTGGATATTGCTTTCAATCTACCCCATTAACTCAACTGTTACATCAATAAACATTCACTGTAAATAAAAATCATTTTATTCCCCTCTAAGTTTCCAAAAGCCCCTGTTCGCTTGTCTCTTTCTGCTAGATGATAAAGGTTTTGCAGTATAACAACCCTCGAAGTGCCAGTGTCTATCTGCCACCACAAGAGGTCTGTTTTATTTCCTATTATTGCCCATTGACTGTGTATTGCTCTCCAGAGTCAGCTGTGCCATAGTGGGTCCAGTAAAACAGAGGAGCTGATTACCTCAGACCCAAGCTTAGTCCTTTTGGTAGAGAAATGGGTTTAATCTGGCCATTGTGGTTACACAAGTTACTTGTTAAAATAAATAATGTCAGAATTTGTAAAAAAAAAAAAAAAACTATCCATTGTACAAGCAGCTTTTTAGTTTTAATTTACACAGCTTTAAGTACTTGAAAAAGATTGCAATAAGAGTGCATTAAAATCAGAACAAATTATGTTGGTGCCTAACGTTGCCTCTGTTTACCACCAGGATTCCCAGGACAGTTCTGATGGCATCCCGTCCGCCCCCCGCATGACTGGCAGTCTGGTGTCCGACCGTAGCCATGACGACATAGTCACCCGGATGAAAAACATAGACTGTATAGAACTAGGCCGTCACAGACTGAAGCCCTGGTACTTCTCGCCGTACCCGCAGGAACTCACCGCGTTACCCATCCTCTACCTCTGTGAATTCTGCCTCAAGTACCTCAAAAGCCTCAAGTGTCTCCAGAGGCATTTGGTGAGATTCTGTTTGAAACATCCTCCATCTGTAGCCAACTTCAGCCCTTTCTCTCCTGCTGTATAGATTATTGCAAATCTCATCTTCTCATCTTTCTCATCTCTGACAGACAAAATGTAATCTTCGGCATCCCCCAGGCAATGAGATCTACCGCAAAGGCACCATTTCGTTCTTTGAGATTGACGGCAGGAAAAACAAAGTTAGTGATTTATTATGTATTCCCTCCTCCCAAAAATTTTTATATTGGGTGTGCGTATGTTTTTTTTGTTGTTGTTGCTGTTTTAACTTTTTTATTGTATTGACTCTTTTTAATTTTTTTATTTTTTAGACTTATTCCCAGAACCTGTGTTTACTGGCCAAGTGCTTCCTGGACCACAAAACATTGTATTACGACACAGACCCTTTCCTCTTTTATGTAATGACTGAGTATGACTCCAAGGGCTTCCACATAGTGGGCTACTTCTCTAAGGTACAAATTCCATAGAGCATTTTGAAGTACTTTTAGAGTGTTTATATATGTATATATATTTTTTAATCTACCAAGCTAACTCGTTGATCTGCATGTTTCCACTGGTAACAGCTACTAAACATTCAAGCGTCGTTCTAAAGCTTCTCAACACAAAATGAACTTTTGTGCTCTGTGTGCAGGAGAAAGAGTCCACGGAAGATTATAATGTGGCCTGCATCCTTACCTTGCCTCCCTACCAGCGGAGAGGCTATGGCAAACTGCTCATTGAGTTCAGTAAGTGTACAATTTTGAAAACAATGGCAAGACAGTGTTCAATAAATGTCTGTGTGCTTTGGAACATTTTCTGTATTCACCTCACCTGTTCTGTATTTGTCAGGCTATGAGCTATCCAAGGTTGAAGGGAAGACGGGCACTCCTGAGAAGCCACTTTCTGACCTCGGTCTTTTGTCCTATCGCTCCTACTGGACCCAGACCATCTTGGAAATTCTCATGGACCTGAAGCCTGACAACGGGGAGAGGCCCCAGATTACCATCAAGTATGTGACCGATGGCTTTTTATCTCAACCCTTCCGATGTAGCTCAAGAATCATATTCAGAACAGCTATTCAGGCAATTATTGGTTCCCTTTTTATTTAATGTTTTATTTTGTACCTCTAGTGAGATCAGTGAGATCACCAGTGTAAAGAAAGAAGATGTCATTTCAACGCTTCAGTACCTCAACCTAATCAACTATTACAAGGTGAGAGACCAGGATAGCATGCCTTAAATTTCTCATCAGACATGTTGATTCTTGCATTAAATTTTAGCCTGTTTTTAAGGTGATGATACACAGGAAAATAGAGCAAATATTGCTGGCAATCAGTAGTTTAAGGCAACAGTTGCAGTAGGCAAAGAAGACTGTTCATGGGCAATTTAACTGATGAATTCTGGTTGTTGGTGGTGTGAAAATTGATACAAATTACAGAAATGTCCACAAATAACTAAACTTTTTATTCAAGTAAGTTGACCTCTTCATTCCTATCAATGATGAAATGAGTAACATTTGACAACACATTGCAGGCAGCTAACGCTAGCTGCTAATATAGACTAGCAGTGTCCAGTCAAATGACATAAATGTTATAAAACATGACTCATTAGTTTTAAAATTCATATGAATGAAGATGTCAACTTACCAAGTAAAAAGTTATGAATTGACGCTTGTCACCCTGGTCACACCACCTTGGTGTAAAATGTTTTGAAGAAAGGGTAGGTCACCTGACCACTTATCTTGTTTCTGATTGGATGATGTTGAAACTTTGGCACCAAATTTGCCCAAAATGATTGCCCGTGTATCATCACCTTACGTTTTTAGCCCAAAGCAACAAATGCTTCAGAGAATGTGAAGTGACATTCTGATAACATTTTTGACTCAGTCTTGTCTCTTGCATCTAGGGTCAGTATATTCTGACTATTTCAGAGGAAATTGTGGATGGGCATGAAAGAGCAATGCAGAAGAGACACTTGCGCATAGATCCAAAATGCCTTCACTTTACCCCTAAGGACTGGAGCAAGAGGGGAAAGTGGTAGAGTCCCAGCCTTGTTCAAAGAATCCCTTCCTCTGACAGCAGACCACTGAAGCAATCGGTATATCACGTAAAGCTTTTCGTTGAGTTGTGGAGCCTCTATACAGAAACCTTTTTGAACCCAAGACTCCTTTTGTTTAAGATATAAACAATGAACGGAAGTTGTCATTCAAGATGTGTATGCTATAAACGATGAACGGAAGTTGTCAATCAAGATGCGTATGCTTTTATTGTGAATAATAAACTATTAAATACAAAGCAAACTTAGGTGGAAAAAAGAGACAGACTGGTTAACGGTGTGATAGATTTAAAAAAAACTTTGAAAAATTGAAAAAGGCTAAGTCTTCATCTCAGAGTTCATCAGTGTATAAAATATATTTTTTATGACCTTAACAGTACATTAAAACTGGGGTAAGATATCTACTAAAACAGGAAATGAAAGCCTAACAAAGCAAATAGACCACCTCATGAAGATGAGATTTTCAGATGATAATGATTTGATTTCTGTATGGCATAGCCTCATCTGTTGAAGTGTCCACATGATGTAATGCCCACAAAGGGGGTTTGTTTTCCTAAAATGTAGATAGGAAAAAGTGTGTTTCCATGGCCCATCACACACAAGTGTGGATTTTTGTCCACATTCTTTGTGCCTGGCACACAGCAAGGAAGTAGAAGAGGTTCAAGGTTGTCATCAAGGATCATTTTATATGTATCTCAAAAATATATAGCTTATAAGCATAGCTTCTGCAAGAAAATCCATCCTTGTTTGACGGAAACTTTTTGTCAAGAATCCTTGGGCAGAGACTCTTTCCAGAAACATCACATTGGTTTTTCATCGACAGCTATTGTCCGCTAAACCTGAGTTGATGGAAACTAAATAGAAAATGTACAAAGAAGGAGGCACATCAGTTACTGTGAGACTTGTGGCGCTCATTAAACACTGGGACAACGAATGTTTCTACTATAAAACAAAGTGTCCAGGCTTGGAGTAATCTCTCAACTTCTGCCTCTGTTTCACTTGGTACATTAATCTGTTTAATTTTGAAAGCAGTAGTATCTGTTGAAGAAAAGAGTAAGAGCCAACATGGCCATGGTCAGGTTGATCATTTATTTACAATATTAGTCTTGCTTTTAGTTTCCACACTGTTAATCAGTTTGTAGTATTCCATGTTCTTTATATGTGATCAATACTAGTAAATATCACTCCCTTTTGCTCAGATCATTCTCAGTCATGACCATCTGTCCACAGTGCGCAATGAGAGAAATCAGTTTCTCAAATAACTATTTGTTACCTGTAATAATTGTACATACTGAAACTGTTTTGTAAAAAAAAAATGCTTAGAAAAGAAACAAGCCATGTTGAACTGTTAGAAGAATGTAAATTATGTGTACAGTTGTCTTTCAATTTTTTTACTTGAATGTAAACTAACAGGTGGCACAATATTGATTTAATGAAACTTTACTGACTTTACTGTTGTTAGGAAAATGCATCAAAAAAGTGATCTTTCTTTCAATTTGTTTCACATTTACTCGTCTCCTAGGATGTTGAAGCCTAAATTTGCCTAGTTGAAATTCTGTGGATTTGATATACATTTAAAGTATGATTTGGATGTTTGATATGAGAATCTTGTTAAATGTTTTTTTTTTAAAATCTTCAAAGCTCAAAAGTGTGTTTGTCTTAATGTGAGTAAAGGGTTTATCTTATTCCCTTTGGGGAGGTTAAGCTTCTTTGGACCATAGCCACCAGGGGGCAACATGATGACTTTCCCTCCCAGTGCATACCAGATTGTATTACCATAGCTCGAACAAAGCAGAAGATTCCTTGCTTGTTCAAAGTAATCATTTAATTATAATAGTGCCACCCTTAGGCTGAAAAGTGTAACTCTGTTAATGCTGGTCATGTCCACAGGCAAACTGCACAATAACTATTTTATTACAATTGAATTAGTTGGGTATTGCTAATGTATAAATTAAGACATTGCTAATGAATAATGTATCCCTAGACTAGTTCATGGCTGCAGACCCACACCTTTCCAACTGGACAGGGCAAGGTAGGCAAAGAGTTGACGGTGGGTCTAAAGGGGTGAATAGCACTGCACACATTACACCCTACCCCACATAGTTGTGTAAAACTTAAATAGTAACATGGCGCCCATCTGTTTTTCCCTTGGGGTAGCACAACTTTGGAGGTTAATAGTCACCCATTTAGGTACAAACAAACAGCAAGGGACAGGATGCGAAGGAGCCTTGCATGCTTAGTCACCCAATCATGTCCCTCTCCAAAGATTTAAAGGAGTCATTCTCAAATTGTTTCTATTCGAATCACGTCTGAACTGAACTCGGCTCCTAGGTTTGCTGCACCCTGGGATGCCCCATCCGTCAATCAGCGTGCAGTAGAGTCTGTACAGTAAGTAGCAGATAAGGCTTTCAGACAGAAGCACCACACAAGGCAATGACCCGCTCAATGAATTTAAAGGTTGGTGTAAGGAGTGCTCATGCTTGATGGTAGCCCTTGCATTTCTGCACTGCAGGTTTGGATCGTCATGCCTCACTGTCTGCCCTGACATTTGGGTGCACTGCAGTTCTGGTGTAGCTTCTCCCAGCAGAACATCACAGCCATTTTCTTTCCACACCTGTCATACGGGAGAGACACACCAATTCCCAAGAGGGCGAACAGGAATTTCACACTAATTATTTCACCCTCTCCGCATTACTCATTTGGGTAGTCTTGCTTACAACTACACACCCTTCATCTTGATACCTAGCTGGTGGCTGATATTTTGTGGACGTCTGAGATCTAAGCGCTCTATCTCTTGGGTTTCTGCTCCTGGCATGTCTTTCGCTTCAGGTTTGGACCCTCTGGCCCTGCCTTTAACAGTGAACTTTACTGGACTTTACTTTCCAGACCAACGATGGGGTGAAGGCTGACTTTGTGGCCTTTCATTTAGTAGAGACTTTTGTTGCTGTCTCTGTAGTTCCAGTGGGGCAGCACAAGACCTCCCATTATTACTGTGCATCATTTTCTCAGGGGCCTCCGCTCCTTCTGGTCTGAGAGGATACACAGTGAGGTCAGCTTGAGGCTGTCCTACAATGACAAGGGTTGGACAGCCAACAAGGAGCAAGCTTTCCCTTTGCCTTATGACAAAAATTCCATAACAAGAGACACAAGTCCTTTACTGTGTGGTCCTAATTTGCTCTTGAATGGTGCCAGTGGTTTGTCTCTGCTATGCACATAACCTTTCTGCAACATCTGACAGTGGTACTTTACCACGCCTCATGGTAATCCATTGTCCAAATGGATCCAAGTCCATTGGTAACCTGACGAATCTGCCATCTACTCTCCAGACGCTCAGAGGTAGAAGAGGGCCTGTTTGGGTCTGTTTGGGTGGGACTAGGATCTGCCATGTCCAGTGTTCCCTCCTGGATCCTACACCTTTGGCTAGAAAATTCCCTGCTGCATCCATAGCCACCATTTCTCCCTCGACATGTGACATTAGTTAGGAGAGTCGGCCATGACCTGGTAGATCCTGCACCCTGATGTTCCTTGCTATTCATTGCGTCAGATGGCCTACTTCTTGCCACTTGCACCAATAAACTTGATTAGGCCAAAATTTAGATTATTTTGCTCCTACTGTGAATTTTGTTTTTATTGTGGTAAAGACTCACAGAGAAAGAGTGCCATTACATGTGCAGTGCTGTTAAGTTGTACCATGGTACAGATTGGCCTAGATTCTTGAAAGCTATCTATTGTTACCTATCACTTGGGTAAAAAAGATGATCCATAAAATAATCTTCAGGGAAATTAAGGTCTAATAAATAACATTCTGGTTGTATTATAACTGTATAATGAACCTTGATCCTGGCTCTGAGAATTACAAATGGATTTTTTGGGGCTGTGATTTTTTTTTAGAGCTTGTGTATTATCAGTGCAAAATACACATGCAACACCTGCTTCGCTTCGCAAAGCATCTGCAACGTGACGATGCAGTGTGAACGGCTTCACTCATGTTAACTTCCATGGGAACAATGCATTTAACTAAAGTGTGATCATGACATAAAAGCTGAGATGACACACACTGTACCAGATATTGTTCATATTTCATATGTTCATATTTGACCTTTAATAATAGCACCACCCTCAGGCTAATTGGGGTCATGTTGCAGACTGGCTGAGGAGGGCCCATCTTCTGTCATTGTTTAAAACGGCATGTCTCTAGCATGGATCATCTCATAGCAATTTGAAATGACTGTGGAAAAAGAAGACAAAAACGTTAGAAAAACAAAAGGGTTTCACAACAGAGATGAAACCCCTAAAGACTTGGTAGAACATCTCCACATGGTGTCACTGTAGCACTGATTGTTGTATTTCAATTTCAGTATGACTTATTATGGGACTAAGGATGTCTTAACATTCAAACCTGTTTACAAATTCAATCATGATATAATATAAACACCAGTAAAAGGAAACCATTAATTACACAGGTTTTTTTTCTTGATATCAGATGTAATGTGCCATACTGGAGAAAGATCTAGGAAATAGTTACATATCTCAGAAATTACACAACTTACGATGGCGATTGTTATCATGTATGGTTAGTTTAATTGACACAGATTAAGGCTAGTGTAAAACTAACATATTCATATCAGAATTTTAGGAGAACTTTGTTTTTTGAGCTCATGTGAATGAGATAAAAGAGGTCACATCCACTCAACATTGTCAGATGTATGGAAGTTAAAGTGATGTTTCTCTTGAGGAGAATAACGTTCTCGCTTGCCTGTATATGAGTTCATGAAAAGTCAACAAATTAATATTGGCTGATTATTACAGTCAGCAAAAAACCGAACACAGGTGGAAGCAACGGATTCCCCCTAAAAAACAGATCTTGACTGTTGACGAACGCATACTGAGATATGTATGTTAAAAATGTTTCATGTTGGACTACTGTCATCTTTGTTCCTCTGTTTTTTTCTTTCTTCTTATCTGTTAAAGGCACTGCTACCAACAACACAGACTGCTTATCCCCACCCCCAACCCCCCGCTCTGCTCTGAGCTTGACCAGAGCCGCTGACCTGTTAACATGGCCATATGGTAAGGCCAGCACTAGACTTCATACAGTGATTAGGGGGGTGGTGCTGGGCCCTTGCTCTGGTGCAGTAGAAGTTAAGCAGCATTCTTCTCCTCTTCTTCTAAACATCTCTGGTTTTCACGCATGTCATCTAGGCCTCTATGCTTTTACTTGCAAGGGTATACTCAAATTCAGGTAAAGCACAGGTAAACGTTTAAGACGGTGCAGAAGCTGACGGGGAGGAAAGGGCGAGGTATGTTGTTATGGTGCGTCTACTCCTGCATGGCAATGCGCTCTCATTGTTTTTGAGCAGGTCGATTGTTTGGTATGGCCTCCACCCACTTGCCTACGTTTGGGGAGTACACAAAGGTCTCTACGGCCAAACAAACTGTCACACACACACACAAACACACACATACGCACGGCCGTTTTTCACCTTTGCCCCCCAGTCAGCCATTCCCCACCTTTTAAACTCACTTGCACAGAAATGTCCATTTTGGCACAAAGTAAATGAGACACTAAATGCATGTGCTTGTCATTGCTAGTTCCCCTGTCCATCAACACATTAGTCTAGAAAAAGGATTAGTCTGAGTAGGAACAAAAGAGAGAACGAGATAACACCAACAGACTAATTGTGAGAACGGACTATCTTGATGTAACAGCTCACTTATCTTTATCTAATTTGCTACATCATTTCTGGTTGTCCATGCCATTTTATTTTTTGTTATTTATATTTTTTGCAATGTCTTTCTTTAGCACTTGATTCAGCAACATTGTAAATTTACAGTCTTGCCAATAAAGCATTTTGAATTTCAACTGAAGACACAGAGAGCTCTCATCCTGCCCATTGCTGGACGTTGCTGCCTCAACCTCTCTCTGACAAGGAGATGGGGAGGGGGGAGGAGAGAGACTGGCTCTGCTGTGTGTGAGAGGAGGAGAAAGAGGGGGGTTGGCTTTCAGCGTGATGTGAATGGAATAGAATCAGCGCGAGAGAGAAGGAGAGAGGGAGGAGGAGGGCAGCACAAATCAACCTGCCTCTTTTGACCTAACAACAGAATAGAGGAGCTGTGTTATTAGACATAGAGATCGGGAAGTCTTTTTTTTTATTTTTGGAGAGAGGAAGAGAGCAGCAGACAGGGGGAACTGAGGGAGGAGGAGAAAAAGCCTCACCGTGGAGATAGATAGCAGAAAAATGCTGTCATGGGGAGAGAAGGGGAGGGAGTCGACAGAGAGGAACAGGATGAAACAAGGCAGGGTCGGGCAGAGCTGAAATGTGGAGGTAAGCCTTTTCTTTCTGTATTTGAGATTATGGAGAACACACATTCCAGCCTCCCTACGTCCTCTTTATGATGATAATGAATTCAGTTGGATGGATCTGCACACCCTGTATGCCCGAGACCTCTGTATAGGCATGCATATGCTCTTATATTCAAGCAATTCAACCAGAGACTTCATGTATGAAAATGATACAGGATATGAAACAGTGTCTCAGCATTACTAAATCATCTTCAAGCTTGTCCTCTCTGTCTATTGTGCTGTTGTCAGCTCTTTGAAAATGTGTTTACTGGGGTGTCCTAGTGGCTCAGTGAGCTAAGGTGCTCTGCACATACTATGTACACGCGACATTGGAGGTTTGAATCCAGCTCACAACCTTTGTCGCATTTCATACCCCCC
>OMLI01018484.1:0-12285 GCA_900302605.1 Rondeletia loricata
ACACACACACACTCACACACACACACACACACACACACACACACACACACACACACACACACACACACAATACTGTATGTTCCCGTTTGCCAGGGTTACCGGGCAACTGCATTGTGTGTGTGTGGTGTGTGTGTGTGTATATGTGTGGTGTGTGTGTGTGTGGACAGTCAGTACCACATATAGCTGCAGTAACTGCAAGTTTCCACGGTCATTTATATGTTGGGTGAGTTTCCTAAAACCTTCGTTGTTGGATTTCCAAAATGCCTGGGCAGCGATGAGACAGTCCTTCTCTTCTTCATGTCTGAAACACCGACTTCTTGCAGATATGTGGTTTTTGCGTGACGACAGTGTTGTGCTGCTGTCGTACAGGGTCAGTGTGATGTGTGAAACAGACATCCTGTACTTATACTGGGTATAAAACATCAGGATCACCTCCCACATACTGAGTTACTTCCCCTTCTTCAGTCCTTGTCTCAGTGTCTCGTCTCCTTCATGACTGAAGGTTTCCTTCGCAGCGCTCAGCGTCCTTGATGAGTGAAACTGAACAAATGAAAATAGCACATTTTGTTTCTTTGTTTCAAACGAAACTTAAATGTAGCCTTTCACATTTTAGCACTTTGTCATATTTTGGGTTGCTATTATTGTTTATTTGGTTAGTGATCCAAAATTTCTTTGCATTTTGATACTTACACAAAATGCATTCCATATAAACTCTTACAATAATCATCAGAAAATTACATTCAATTTAATATCATATCATTAACTATACAGTTTATTTTTGAGACATTTCAAAAGTTCACTTAAAATTTGCTTGACAGAACAAGTGAGTAGAATAGGAGTCAGTGTTAAATAGATTCTCACTCTCTCTCTCTCTCTCTCTCTCTCTCTCTCTCTCTCTCTCTCTCAGGATGGTTACAGTCTCTTGGGATAAGAAGATGGTTGCCTGGGACCTGGAGACAGGACAGACCCTGGTAACTCCTCCTCCTCCTCTCCTCCTCTCATGCCACCAAGCAGACATAACTCCTTTTCACCTATATTTTAAATGTTAGTGTTTCTGTGCATATGTAGCATGTGTGTGTGTGTGTGTGTGTGTGTGTGTGTGTATGTGTGTATGTGTGTATGTGTGTGTGTGTGTGTGTGTGTGTGTGTGTGTGTGTGTGTGCAGTGGACGTCCAGCCAGGCCAGCCTGCTGACCTCCTGCAGCGTGTCGTCTGACGGACGGCTGGTAGTTTGTGCTGCAGATCTGCAGAACGGCGTCTACATCAGCGACGCAGCCAGCGGCCAGACGCTCCACCACGTCACCAGTAAACCAGCAGCTCAACCCCCCCACCCTGCTGAAGTGCCCTTCAGCAAGACACTGAACCCCTACCAGCTCCAGACCACGACCTCTGACCTCCCTGTGAGGGAGTGTGTGTGTGTGTGTGTGGGGGGGGGATAATTTCCAGGTCTTGAAAAATGTGGGAATTTGACAAAAATCCTGGAAAGGTCTGGGGAAAACACGCATGTATGTAAAGAGCCACTGTCATTTGACATGCTGTGATATTAGTTGTAGTATATATAAGTTCACTGAGCTCCATACAGTTCCACACATTCACACTGGGAGCTGCCCAGTACAACCACAGTCTGCTACTGGTGGCTGAGCAGCTGCACTGGAGCAGCTGGGGGTTCAGTGCCTTGGTCAAGAGAGGGAGGAGAGTTTTACTCATTCACTTTCCCTACCTACATTTTGCCAGCTGGTTTAGGGATTTGAACCGACAACCTTTCAGTTACAACCTCTAGGCTACCACCACCCCTCGCTATAGAGTGATATCGGTGTAGTTGGCAGTCATATTGTCATCATTATCATTATTGTTATTATTATTATCTCTTGTTGGTGGTAGTTAAGGTGGGTTTGTTTTCTATCCCAGATCATCACCGGTCCACCGTCACACGGTGCAGGTTTGACCCCCAGAGCCAGCGTATAGCCACAGTGTCTGCAGACAGGACCATCAAACTGTGGGACCTGGTGGCCCAAAAAACCACCGTCTCCATCAACAGGTGAGGAACAGACAGAAGATCAGCGTCACCTGCACTGACTACATGATTGACAGCACAACATTAAAGTAATAATCCAAGACATTTTCCTATAAATAAAAGTCTGTCCTGCTCCTCTCTGTCTGTCTGCTCTAACACAACAGTAATCCAACCTATATCCATCTCCTGTTCTGAACACCCGGTGTCTGGTAGCTCTTTCCTGGGAAAAATCCTCTGCTGCACAGGAAGTGATGCGTTTTACGTTTCCGGTTTGTTTGTAATCAACAGAAGAAGAACTGGGTAGTTAGCATGAGCAGCGATAGCCACCATGGCTGAACAGACAAAGAAAAGAGAAACTCAAACTACATCAAGAGAAAACCCAAGCTCCGCCCACACTGTTTGATTGAGAGGTGATCTCTGGGAAGCGCAGTGCAGAAACACCACAGGAATGAGGCTGAGCAACAAAGATGGAGACTAAGTGAAGTTAAATTAAGGCAGGGATGGGTCTGGTACCAGCCTATATCACAAACCTTTAACCCCTTATGAGCCAGAACCAGCTTCCTATTGGCTGTTCCAAAGTCCAGATTAAGAAGAACAGGTGATCGCTTCTTTGCCATCAAGGCTCCTAGACTTTGGATCAGGCTGCTAAATCTGCTTAAATCCTTTTAAATCACCTCTTAAAACTCATTTTGATAGACTTGCTATCTTTTGTCATTGTTTTTGACTTCCCTCTTTGGTTTACTTTTATGTTTCATGCCTTGATTTTAGATTTCTTATGTTGCTTTCATTGCTTTTGCTGGCAATTTTTGTTTGTTTTGAAAAGTGTTATATAAATAAAAATGATGATGATGATGATTATTTAGTTGCTTAGCACCGGCTCTCTGGTTGGAGCTAAACAACTTCTACATGAATATTATTGATAATTTCTTCCTCTCTGTCTTCCTGTGTTGTCGTTTTCCTGTCTTACTCTCAGTAACCATAGCAACGTCGTCTCCAACTGCTGCTTCACCAACAATGGGCGCTTCCTGTGCACGGCATCATGGGATAAATCCCTGCAGCTTTGGGATCTGCAGACAGGGGGGTTTCGGTCCCGCGGGGGGGAGACGCTCCGGAAAGGACACGAAGGAAGCGTCAGTTCCTGTACCTTCTCTACTGACGGTGAGACCCAAGAGCAAGGCACCAACACTGCCAGGGTCAGGGGTTCAAGTCCCACCGGGGTCACCCAGACTAAAACTGTTTACGCTCATGGTGCTGTAAGGAGCTTCATGCTGCGTTCATATCGGAAGAAGTGGAAGATCGGGATGACATTTAGGTCTTTCACTCATTGGAACGCCCACATTCAAAGTTATTTTTATTCGTGACGCCAAGTGGGCGATATCGAAGCCTACAAAAAATCCCCACGTCCTACTTGTAATCACCAATCACCGCGGCAAATCCAACATGACATGAACGTGGCATTAGACACAGTGTCCACCAAATGACAGAAGGAGTAAACACACAAGATGGGTTGGGAAGTGCGATTATTATTTTTTTCTTGTGATTTTTATCATTTATTTCTCCACCAATTAACTGAGAGAGTCAGCCGGAGGGAGTTGCCTTCGATAGCAGAATTGAGACTTTCCAACTTCATGTTGTTCATCTGATGAAATGACTCCTGTTGTGTTTCCTCAGCAAATCTCCTGGTGTCCAGCTCCTATGACAGGACTGTTGCAGTCTGGGATATGTCCACCCTGTGCCATACTCTCATCCTGAAGGTGACTCACCACAACCTGCTGGGCTCATCTGCTCTGTCAAACCTCATGCTGTGTACAGTTCACAGCTGAACTCATCGTGGGAAGAGCGTGGCATCCATGTTGTACTTACAGACCTTTTTGTGGTTGCACCTCTGCTCTTGTTATTGGAGCCCAGTTTCTCTCCTATGAAAGTCAAATGTATAATGGAAACATATACATAGTGTTAAACTATTTGAAGACCTTTTGTTACAAAAGTCAAACCTTTTTAGGATGGAATCATCTATAATAAAATGTTGAGAGATGAATTTCAAGAAGCAATTTTTTCTCAAAATGGATATATAGCATTTTGGAATGAAAGGCATCATAAAGTCTGTTTATGATTTTGGATGCTTGGCTCATATTTCGCTTCTCTGACTTTGTCGTAGGGCCACAGTGATTGGGTGACAGACGTGTCAATCAGCGCTGACAAGAAGTGGGTGGCCTCCGCCTCCAAGGTACCAGTCCACTCTGTCCAGCTGTGATATGATGGATATGATGCACTTTCATTACATATTTATGATTGATGAATACTACACTGGTTGTCTATGGGAAGCCCTTAACGTGAATTGATTGAGTGATGAATTGGATTCCACACCGATATGCATGAATGTTTTATTATTATTATTATAAGTAGTAGCAGTAGTAGTGGAGAGTTTTAGTGTCCCCAGATGGTCTAAGTGCTGTTACAGAGACTTTTCCATCCTGACAAGGATACAGTTCAGGGGGAAACACTGAATACTTGTCATTTTGGGGAATTTTTCTGGCATGAAACTTGTCAAATTTAGATAAGATACTGAGTATCGGTGCAAAGTATCAGCTGTCGGCAGCTTCAATACAAAAAACATCAGTATCGGTCGAACCCTAGTTACGAATATGATTCCCAACATCCCAACCAGGCTCCCAGCTCTGGGAATGTTGTTCAGTGGTTACGAGCATAATTTCCAACGTCCCAATATCCCCACCTGTAGAAACACAGCACAGTAACATGCTCAGTCCACAACATGCTGAGCTGCCTTTAAGTTTGACAAGCTCACGCTGATACGATCCAGGAAAAGGAAGATATTCAGCACAGACTAAATTCTCTACTCAGATGATGGATGAAACTGGTCACACTGCTGGTGTTGGTGATGATGATGAGAGAATGATGTTCTCTCTCTGTAGGATGGTACCGTCAGGTTATGGAACATAGAGAACTTGGAGGAAATCCCTGAGGTGATTGAGCAGAGGAGGACTCAGGGAACGGGAATTCACATCGTCAAGGTCGGAGCGTCTGCTTCGTTTAGTTCATTTATGATCCTGCTTACCGAATCAGTTATTTGTGCATCACGTGTTTATGTCATTGGGTACAGTTTTAGTATGATGGCGACCTTGGTGACCTCCATACTATTGGTTGCTTGTGTTGGTGATCTGGGAATTGAAGTTTATTCTACTGTTGCACCATCTGTAGCACTGGATAGTGATGTAGTGTGGAGGGTAATCCCACCTTAACTGACTTTACCCTCCTTTTTATGCTGACGTAAATCTTTATGACATTAAGTCATAGTACGCATCAGAGTTCATAGTATTAAACTGATGTAAGTTAGATGAAGATAGATTCTTTCAAGGGAAAACGGATAAATTAATTTACTGAAAATAGGATATTTTTGTTTGGTTGTTTGCGTTATTATGACCCACTGGAGGTCATAGTTTTATTTACCACCAGGTCACTGCCTGAAGTAGAGCGTCAGCTAACTGACCACAGTACAGCTAGAAAGTAAAAGCTCTGTCTGGTTTCAGTGTGAAGAGTGTGGAAAGCCGTTCTCAGTGTCCAGGCTGGAGACTTCAGAGCTGCTGACCAAGTGTGTTTTCTGTCGACTGAAATCACCGACCAGATACCGACCACAACCTCCTCCTCTCATGTCCCTGTAACGCCCCCCCTCCTCCTCAGGGAGGTCAGAGGTCAGGGGCCGCAGCTGGTAGGGATTCAGTGTCTTGCTCAAGGACACTTCAGCAGGGTGGGTGTCTAAACCCGGGTCCACATTCACCCTGAAGAGGATTCATTTGTTTGGGAGCTACAGTAACATTAGTGGTATAGTGCAGGACTTCCCAAATAGACCACAGACCCCCCAAATAGATCCACATTAGACCACAGACCCCCAAATAGATCCACATTAGACCACAGACCACCATCTGAGAAATAGCCCTTTTTTATTTGCTGCTGTATGTCGACACCTTGGTGTGCACTTAGTTGTGAATGAACAAATAATTGATACATTCTTAATAAGAATGTATAAATTATTTGAATTATAAGAATTTCTTATGTCTGATACTAATAGAATATAAAGCCGTACATCTCTACCATTTCTGGGTCCATTTAGCTGTTTGGTGTATTTCTCTTCTTCTGTGGATAACTGGCCAATCGTAGACGACGTGACGTCACGTCCAGATGTTTCCAGCAGCTACAATGGAGTTTGATATCAGAAAATGTGTCAGCGATCTAAAACATCGACGGTAAACGTCAGGTTTTGGTGTCAGTCCCTCAGAATCAAAGAGCGAGGGCTTCTTTCTAGAGCCGCCATTTTGCACCGACGTTCAACAATCATACAGGGAGAAATCCATCGTAGAAGAGGAGAGACCAATTTCTCCACCACAGGAGAGGAGAGACCAGAATGCAATGCAGCTAGAAGACATGTTGTGGATTGAGTAAGGGGAGACTCACTTTTCCCAACTGGAAAAACTCTCGCTCTGCTATCACTATCACTATTTCTCTCTCCACCTTCACAGATAACCCACAGCTGAATGCAACAAGTTCACACCCCTTCTCTGGGGCTTGCTGAAAGGTGTTCTGGGAAATGTAGGAAATCACTAATTGAAGTAAAAGTAGATGAGGCAGGTTGAGTGAAAGTGGGTACAGCAAAAAAAGGAAATTACAACACTTAATCACAAAATAACTCCTGGAATGTGTTGAACATCACAGACTGATGAGATCTAGCAGTGGAAGACCTTATCCATAAGAGCTGCTAACCCTAAAGTCATTTCATTAGTCTGGGTTTCAATGGCGTTTTCCACCCTGACAACAATACAATTCTGGGGGAATTTTTTGGCATGAAAATTGTCAAATTTAAAAGACATTGAATATCAGATATTGGCAGCTTCAATACAACAATATCAGTATCGGCCTTCACACCGGTCAAACCCTACTTTGCAGAAACATGGATGAGTTTTTCTCAGACAGTAAAGGAGAAGAATGCCTAATCCTGGCACTTCTTCTCATAAAACTGATGCGTTATGATAACAGCCTATCTTCTATGTTTTTCTATAATGACGAGTTGACTGAAAATTCAAACAGACATTTATTTTTTACATATGGCACATCCATAGAGTTCTTCTCCCGACTGATTGCAATTTATTGTAGTACAGTGTTTTCACATTCAAAAACATAGCCCTGTAACTGAAGGCCATTGGAAATATGAAGTGTCTCTTGCATGAAAGTTGCATGGTTGCAAGATAATTATTTATTCCAAGAGAAAGCTACCTAGACGTCTCCCACTCTCCAAAAATTCAAATAACCAACAGGGTTATATCACTGATCTCTGGAAAGTTCATTTAAAGCTACAATATGCAACTTCTGTCACATTAAAATAACAATAATCTAGTCTACATGATCAGTCTGTGTTCAAACCTAAATCCCCCATTTGCCTGAAATTTGCTTTGCAATGTCACAGCAACAACAACAATGGAGGAAAGCAGGAAGAAAAGAAAGAACAGAGAAGCTAAACGTTCAGAAACACGGTGAACATCAGCGTCAGATCGGCTGTGGAGGCTTTAAGCTGCCTCAGGAGAGATGACATCATCAAGATGACTGACAGGTGGGGCGGGAAATTGACCAACTGAGGAGGAGGAGGGCGGGACTAACAATACACTTCCTGTCTCAAGAAGACAAGTTGCAGATTGTAGCTTTGAAAATTCAGAGCTGAAACACGGAGCTGTGTGCCGTGATCAGATACGAGCTTCTTCCTCCTGCTCAAATGAGCATCGCCAGTAACACAGGGAGCAAGAGGTCAAAGGGCGCAGGGAGCGTTACATCATTCTGGTTGCTATGCAATTATCAAATTAGTGTTAACTAGCTAACCTGAAGAAACAACATTGCTGAAAATAAAAATGGACGAGAAAGTTAGTGGTTGTTCTGAAGTTAACGTTACTCTCCAGGAAACTATATGAGGCTGCTTACTTCCCTCCAAACGCTGCAAATTTGTCTGACACCGACGTGATGTGCAGCTTGGCTAAAGTCATGTTCAACTTGGAACGAAGTCATTCAAAACACCAGGCGCATAGTTTAGAGGAGATGTGCGCCTGCCACCACCAAACCATTGAAAATAACAAAAAAATGGTGCGGGCGTGTTCAAAAACGCATCCTACATGATCGCGGCCTTCAGTACTCGAAGCTCTGTGCATTAGAGGCTCCGATCAGTCACATCGGTGGAAGTACGTGCGCGTCTAAAGCAGTGTTTACCGACCAAGCTTCCCTTCCCTTTGAAGCATGTTGATTTTTAGAGAGCACCCTCTTTCAGAATTTGCATTCGTTTGTGTTTCGTGTGTGTGTGTGTGTGTGTGAGAGAGTCAGAGAGAGAGAGAGAGAGCCCATGTGTGTGTCTCTCTCTCCATGCAGCCTCAGAGTCAGAAAGTGCTCTGCAGCAGACACTGGCAGCCGCAGCCGGCGGGGCATTCGTCCTGGCAGCGGAACCAGTCCATCATGTGGCTGGTGTGTCCTCCGTGGCCGCAGCTGAGGCAGAAGTTGGAGGAGCCGCGCACGGCCACGTGGCAGATGGCGCACTGGAAGGTCAGCCGCTTACACACGGCGCACTGGGTGCCGCAGGTCTGGCTACGACAGTGACAGCAGTACAGCCCGAACTCTGGGAAGAAGATATAATGTACAGTGGTGAGGGGAGAGTACGATTAAAATATAATAATATCGAACATTTCCAGTCACGTACCAATGCCCTTGTGAGGTTCAGGAGGGCAGGAGGCGAACTTGAGCACGTCGGCTCTTTTCTCTCGCAGGCCCCAGCGATGGAGGATTTCCCCATAACACTTCTTAAAGTCATCAAACTGTAATGTGTTGGCCGGGTCCAGGAGTCTGACGTCAGCAGGACAAAAAGAAACGACAACGGGACATGAGTCTATGTAACATGAAGCAACAGCACACTGCGGTCCAGGATTCAACTCATTACGGTTAATGAGACACAAGCCAGTCATGTCAACTCTTCACATGTCTTTCTGGGTGCCGTCTATGTGGTGTCTAATTGTCTACTCGCAGACAAAACGGCGTCACCTCTTGTTCATGTCGTGCTGCTCCCGCTCCCGTTCCCGTGGATCTGAGTAAACCTGGTTACCATAGCGATAGTCATCAGGAGAGGATTCACCCCATGGGGTGGCGTGCTCCGAGTCTCGGCCTGAGGAGGAGAAAACATCAGAGAACAATAATTAAATAAATCATGTTGAGTAAAGTTAAACTCTGAAGGATTTATATTTAAAATGGGTCTGATTCAGTCCTTCACTTAAAGCAGAAGTCCGTCCATTTTCGACCTGGACCCTATTTTTCCAACCTTTTTCTGTCATACCAGTTGATTTTGACCAAATTCTCATAAATTGCTTCACTATACAGTTACTTGCATCTTGCTTCCTGGGTGCGGCTCTCCAGTACAGTCCCAGCAGGCCAATGGACTCTCCAAAAATCAACCCCAAAAGCACCCAAAGCCCGTCTTTTTCAACACATTGATTGATTTAACCAAGGGAAGAAGAAAAATACACCACTAAACTAAATGGGTACAGAAATGCAAGGTACATCACCATAACAGTGTTACAGTGTTTAGGGTGGATCTTTCCTTTAATCCTGAAAACAGCGTTTTGGCCAATGAAGGCCTTCTTGGCCAAAACGTAATGTTTTTAATATTCTCTTGTTAACTGAAACATTTCTTTTAACGGAGAGATTGTGGCGCCCATCCTTTCTGTACATTTTACTGTCATGTCAGAAATCAGTTTGAAATAACATTGAAAGTGTTTTAGGGTCAATGTTTCCTTTAATAATTCAAATCTGACTTTGTCAAAGGTCATGTCTGATCTTATTTATTGATTATCTTATTAGTTATAATTTATGATAGTTTTAGTGTCTGTAACGGCTTTGTATCTCCATTTTAAAAAGTGCTATACCAATAAAGTTGATCATTATTATTATAATTGTAACATGACTTAATCTCGCCAGTAATTAGCCTTGACATAATAAGTCATTACATTATGCTACAGTAGGACTCGGGCATAAGCAGGGTCCACTGTGTGGAGTCGTGGCGCCTCACCAACGTTCCAGGTGGTTGCGGTGATGGAGTCCGAGGTGCTGGAGCAGGAGCCTGAGGTGATGGAGCTGGACGTGTAACTGGGCTGAGACAACAACAGGTAGAGTACATCACATCCTGAAGCTATGTTCAACCGTCTCCAACCTGACCACAGACGTGTGACGACTTCGATAAAACTTTTAAAGTGATCAGAACAGAAACGCACCAAATTTACTTGAAATAAGTGGGAAAACATCACATTAAAGCTGCACTAGGCAAAGTTTGTATGTGCGAATCCAGCTGTCTTGATTGTCCCCACTAAATGAGACACTGTAGATTCACCATATTTTGCCCAAATGAAATTCTGGTGTTGCGTATGGTTACTTCTACGGCCACAGGAAGTGATGACTTCAAACTTAAAAGTGAAATACAAAATTGTCTCCTAAACAGCAGTGAGCAGCGCTCCGTCCAGAGAAAGCTGGACGCACCAGCGTTAGATCTTTTCCTCTCTTGTCCCTTTGGTATAAAGCATCACAGACCGGCTGTGGCAGTTTACTGACATCACTTTACAGGATTTCTGGGTATTGAAGTTCACATTTTCCAAACAGTGACCTCTTGCTGTCATTTGGAGCCGCCAATGTGCGAGGTTTCCTAGTGCAGCTTTAAGGATAATTGTGAGGAGATGGAGGACACAAAAGGCTAATGTTAGTTTAGTTTATTCTGAATATATTCAATCACAATTCCAGCAGACAGTAATATAGCCTCAGATCAGAATGCTTGCATTGGACATGAGGCACAAAACTGAGGAGGAAGGACAACATGAACTAAACTTTACTGACGAAGACGGAGAGCAAATACCTGCCAGGACTTACATAGCGGGAGTGGTGAGGGGGGAACATGGAGGATCGTGAGGGATGGTGTCCGTAGAGGGAGTAGCAGTCTGGAGGAAGACCCTGGGCTTTGAACACGCTACTCAACATGGCCAGGGTCTGGACGTCACTCATCTGGCTGTAGTGGTCCAAACTGGGGAGACAGGAAGACGGAAACAAACACAGATTCGGTTTGGCCTTTGACTCCCTTGTGGAATCTTCCTGGGTATTGTGAGCGTGGGCTTTAAATCCAATGTGTTACCACCATCTTTTTTTTTTGTAGTTCCCTCAGTGATTGTCTGAATCCCAATGTCCAGACTCGGACGCGCTCCCGCTAAGTCCACAAGGCTTAGTGCTGTCTCACTGTAAAATCAAGTGCTTCAGGGCTCCGATGTGAACTTAGGACACTGGGGGAGCATCCCAAAAATGTGAACAAACTAAGCATGGCAGGTGTTAGGAAGGAAATGTTTATCTGTAAATGTAACTATATCTTGCTAGTGTAGTGTTTTATACAGTTACACTTGTGTATACAGTTGTTTGTATCTTGAGAGAAACGTTCTGATCGATGAAAATAGATGGTCAAGTACATCTGGGCTTTCCACATGAGACAGTAGCGTCGCTGTCTCCATGGCAACGTGTGATGTCATCAAGCCTGTCTCATTTCTCCTTTTTTCACCCTCACGCACTACACTGACGTCGCCCAAAGTCTGTGAGGACTCAGTCCACGAGTCCAGAGTCTGGACGTTGGGATTCAGCCGTAGTTCACGCTAATTTAAATATGATTGGAGAAAACAAATGGGCTGCTGCTCACAGAGTCTCCAGCAGGTGGCGACCAAAGGGGTGTCTGGCCCAGGGAGTGTCAGTGTCTGGGTCAGGATCTGGACTCAGGTCCAGGCTGGTCGCTGCAGATGCCAGGGCCCACACCTACACACACACACACACACATTTGATGAGATGGAAAAGGTTTGTGTCAGGTGACTACTACAACTAAACTTTATTTCTCTAGCACTTTTCAAAATGGAGGTACAAAGTGCTTTACAGACATTAAAACAATAAATAAAAGCTACTAAGATAAAACAACTGAAGTGCCAGACGTAAACAGGGTTATGGAAGAATAATACAGGCAAACACAAAAGGACTATAATGGATCAAAACAAACTATATAATAGGTTGTTTTGATCCAGTAACATCTTTGAATCACTTCTAAAAGTCAGTCAGTCAGTGTAGAGAAGCTAACCTAGTCTGGTCTTGTGATGTGCGTTTAGTCCGAGTCAGTAACCTCCCAGCAGGAATCTGGAGCCGTTCCGATGTTTATGTTACTAG
>OMLI01018485.1:0-13661 GCA_900302605.1 Rondeletia loricata
GGCACGTGCCTAAGCCGCTCCAGCCTGGACCTTGTCTGGCCTCAGTGACAGATCGCAGAGGCAGGAGGGGCCCTCCACACACCTGTGTCCCACTCTCTGTAGTCAATGGGATGCAGAGGCTCCTCATCATCAGTGGCCAGGATCATTATGCATGCATTTGAGTCAAAGGGGAAGTGTAATGTTGCTTTTACTGAATCATATTAAATATTGGTGCAGTGTGAGGAAAGTGAGGAAAGAAATTCATATAATCTTCTCCAGGATATCCCAAACTAAAACTGCACTACAGTGAGGTGCTGTAGTTACAGAAACACTATTTTAGGACATGAAGAAGAAGGGGGGAGGGTTGTTTGGGAGAAAAATACCCAAAGACTAGATGTCAGTAAAAAAAAAAAAAAAGAACAAAAGAAAGATTTATAGTATGTGAGAACATATTTTCTCTGCTATTTTATGGATATGCTCTGCTACGTTATCCGTTTCTCTTTAATGTGAATGAAATAGTATGTTTAGATTATACAGATACAATACAATCAGTAAAACATTTGGCTCATTATCTGCTAATTGTATCATCGTTTATCCAGATGACTCAGTGCTCACAGTGCTTTGCAGTGTGCTCAGTATCGTATGAAATCTTATCAGGCTCTCATCCTTTGTGTGTGATACTATGAGCATGTTGTGGAGATGGGGGTATGAAGATATCGACGTTGTGTGAAATGGGGGAGGGGAACTGGAAGACCTATGATAGATTACCTCACATAAAACTGCAGGAAAGCAGTTCTGTGGAGAAAAACAATTGGATGTAGCAATCTTCTTCTCCTCTGATCATGGAAGATGCAAAAACCAATCCACCCATATCAAATATGAAATTGTAACCCTTATATGGTATCACTATTTCCCGACCAGACACCCTGCCTCATAACTGTGGAACAAGGGTATATATAACCTAGTTTGGCAGTAATAAACGTTTCAGTAAGAGTGTGATTGTGAGATTGAACGTAAGCCCAGATGAAAATAATGTTAGCATACAGATTCCTTAGTGCTTTTTTATGCAAGCTGTTGTGAGCCAAGCAAGATGGAGATGTGTTACAGTGGATGCCATTTGCATATCACAAAAGGGAGGATCTTTTCAGTGTGTCCATATTAAGCATCCTAAGCAGAAGCTCATCACAAAAACACATAGGGCAAGAGATAGAAAATATTTTACGAGCGATTTCAGATTTCTTTCTAATTGAAATTAGTTTGGTAATATAGCAAAGGGTTTTAGATATTCTTTGTAGTTATAATATCTATGGCAATGGCTGGAGGGCAGAGATACATGGCAGGTTATTACGTTCGTGACAGACTGACTTGGGGTGCAAAGCTCCCCATTAATAAAGCAATTAGCATGGGAGGGAAAAGGAGGTGTGTGTAAATTAAATTGCCCTGAGGTAGTGTAATGCAGGGTTGGAGGGTGTCATAAAACAGTAATTACTCCAATACTACTCCTAAATGTTGGGCTGTAATTACAGTCATTGGCTTGCGCTTTGAACATGTGAGGAAGTTAGATTTTAGATTGCAAGTTCATGGATAATCAGATACCAGAGTGGAGACATGCCTGTTTTAGTGAACTGTACAATATGAGCTGTATACTACAGAGGAGAGCAAGGATCAGGAGGATAATTGCATGCAGGCAGAGTCCCAGGGGACGAGTGCAGCCCCTGTCATCAAACACTCATTCTGGCTGGGCCTCATCCCATTACAGTCCCCCAGGAGCCAAACCGCACCTGCCCCACAGACTGACGACTACTCACCCCCCTTGGCTCGCCCTCACGATTACACAACCAGACAGAGCACCACCAACATCACACTGACAAAAACATACACAAGCCTGAAACGCTACCAAAACACAAAGGGTTTACAATTTACAGGCAGGTGAATGCTGCGAGAATCCCCACCCATGAGCCGCATGAAATGTCTACACCACGTTTTGTCCAATTATACCCTAACAGGCATGTCACTGGGGCAACAGCCATGACCATTCCGGCTGGTTAGGCATGAGAAAACATGTTCCACGTGGCCGGTGACACAATTGTGTTTCCTGTCAGATTAACAAGTGCATTGGGAAGCAGGCAGTGGTGAGTGTTAATCGTTCCCCTTTTCAGTTGGGCAGATAATCGGAGGAAATGGAGATTCTTTGTAATTGCTACTGGAAATGTTTCAGACAGGAAACTGCTTCCTGTGGTCCAACCATCAGTCAAAACAATACTAGACTAGACTAAACACTACTACTACACACTAAAGTAGTGTAGACTGTCCATCACATCCATCACACCAGTGGTCAGTCCCATGCCCATGAGCTGGTGGTGGAGTCGGCTCACATGACACATTTTTACATATGCTCCTCCATGGTGATACTGAGAACAGACAATTATGCACATCCGCTTTGCACATTGTCATTTTTCGGTTCACATTGTGTACATATCCCTCCATTTGGAGTTTTGATAAAGGGACAGCTACTGTAGCAATGCTTATATCCAAATCCGCACATTCTGTACATATGTTGTCTATATTTGTAAAATAAATATATTGACAAGGTGTATAGTTTTTTACAATGCATGACTAATCTTCTGTACATAGGGCCTCTGTAGACTTGTTAATGTGAATATGACACACATTTGGCACATCATGTATATTTACTGTAATATATTATTCATATATCTGATTTCTTCATGTTCCCATATCCTTCTCATTGTTATATATTGCATGCATATTTATATTTTTTATAATGATTCCACCTATTTCATATTGCATATGAGCAACATTTGTTTTAAAAACTCCAATGCACTCTGGAGTTAAACAGTATTGATTTGTCACGTTTAGATTTGATTTGCATAAGGTTATTTGCTATGCTGGAGCCAGGTCAATAGTTGAATGTGCTACATGGAACACTATTGACCTCAGACGTGTACTACAGAGGAGGATACAGTGAGGGAAATAAGGTGCGTCGGCTTTTGTACAGAGAGAAAATTACACCTGTCGCCTATGGAGAGAACACATTACATTCTCACAGTTAGGCTTTTTTGCTTTTTCAATTATGCCTGTGATCCTTTCTTTTCGCTGTACAGTGTGATGTCACATTCAGGTTTTATGCTGAAAGATTCAATACTTTTTATCACACTGTTATACAGCTACATGATACTTCAGTGGCAGGGGGCTTTACATGACATACAGTGGACAAAACTCTACACTCTTTGAGAAGACAGACAATGATCTTGGTTTGTATGGATGTAATCTCCACTAATAGCGTTAACATTGCTGTTCCACACTCCCTTTACCAATTACCAGGCTACAGTGTCCAATACTCTCCCCTGGACTCCTGAGACCTCAGCCATTGATTTACTAATGAGAAACGTGGGGAGAATTGGAGATGCATGACATTGATTGGAGAGGATGGTTAACTGGATACGTAGTCTACCTATGGTCTCTCAGGACCTCTAACCTTCAGATAAACACATGAAAAATCTTAGCTGAAGAAATAATTTCCTAATATACTACATAGCATCAATACAGGATAGGAAAAGATGACTAAGAACGACAAAACAGGACTTTTGGTTGTTTTTTATAAAATGATATGAGTATTTTTATAACACTTTTTGACATCAACATACCTCTCCATTAAACACAATATTAGAAGCCATAAAATCACATTGATCTGTTTACATAAACTTTAGGCACAAAGCCATAATAGCATATTTTGGTCATCTTAAACATTCTTAAATATTCATATGTTTTAAACATCCTTGCAGAGTTCAGACAGCAAATGAAGTGTTCAGATAGGAAATAAAGTGGGATGGAACAGACATCTATTAATGTGTTCCACTCAAACTTGACAATATCAAAGTGTCAATAAAGTACTTTTGGTGACAATGAGAACAACCAAGAGACATCAAGAGATCACAAAACTTGATTGTTCATATACAGTACTGTATTCCTCTTTGTCAAAATGCAATAATATATCCTGCATCATGAGCACTAAAGCTGGATTCTCCAGACACTAGTAATTTTGATAAAACACACACCTTATGTTGATCATCACATGACTCCAAAACAATTACAGTTAGATACAGCAAGCCAGTGTTACATTACAAAACAGACTGTGATGGGTGGCAAGTGGTACACAGGATTTATTGCAGTGCACACCAAACATCAATAAACAATGTCTTGAGAACATTCGCCTTCAAACCTTTTTTGATTTGTCTCACATCACTACCAGAACCTGATTATGAAAGTTCACTTTATTACTTATAATGGTAGAAGACACAAAGAACAAAGCAGCAGGCGGAATGAGGACTATCAGTGACTGTGAGGAGGCTGTATCTGGACATTGATTTGAGCAAATTCATGCAACAATACACACTAAAATTCTACATTTCATTTCAGCTTCACTCACGCTATTTTTGTCTTATAGTGTTTTGTAGGCCTTGCCCAAGACGAAGACCTTTTTTTGCAAGCAGACATCTCCCTGAAAAGGTACTGTCCATGAAAAATATGGCCTTTTATATTAATGTTAACACAGATCAACGACCCAAATCCACAATAGTCTCACAGAAACAGTATACAGGTATATACAATACACAAAACACATTTGAGAAATAGAATAGAATCTTGTTTTAGAATACTTATCGTATCAGTGCAATCAGAGTGGCATTTCAGAGAAAGACCCTATGATGGTCAACTGCAATGTTATCTGGCTCATGTTGTTCAAGTAGATTTATGAGGTTTAGGTACCTAAGAAGTACAATATAGGTCTACAGGTTTCTACTGCCTACTGTATAGTGAAGCCCTAGGTGGACGTGATGAGAAACATGTTAGAATCTAATGAGGATTGTTCTGCACTTCAACGTCAACTATTTCTTTACACTGGCTGTTTGAAATGGGTAACCATTTTAACTTGAATACACAGAATGAATTTAAACATCTTATTTGTGCAATCCGTGATGGAGAGTCTGTTTATGTGAGCCGACTGACCATAACTGCAAACATGAATGTGTCTGGTCTAAGAGTAGGCACCCTCAGCGTACACCTGGCCAGCCGGTTCCTGTACATACTCCTCTGTCTTATCCCAGTCCTGCACCCAACCTCCGTTGAGTTGTGCGGTGGCCCCATAGGTTTTGGCTGGACCACCCATTGCGCCGTAACCCTGGGTGATGTCACCTGTCTCTTCGGCCAGCTCATCTTCATCAATAAAACCGCACTTTTCTTCACTGGTGTCTTCAGGGTCGGCCCATGGCTGTTTCTCCCCAGATGCAAAGATCCCATAAAAGATCACACCCCCATAATGCACCATGGAAGCAATAAGGAAGACATACTGCCACTCTTCCCGGGTCTAGGGAGAGATTACAGTTGTTGTTGAGAAGTTGGGCCAGGCTGAAACATTTCTAAAGTCTTCGCTAAAGTTCCTATCTGCACCATATAAACATTCATATTAGAATAGAAATGATTCACCTTGTTCTTTGTCATAGCTCCCACTATTAGAGGGCAGACCATCCCTGACAGCGTTCCCACACCGTTGGATATGCCCATGAGGATGCTGGCATAGCGAGGAGCGATGTCTAGATGATTGACATTGAAACCTACAACAAGGAAGAATACATATTTTGAGTTTTGTGATCTTTGTGAATAGTGGGATTTAAAGTTAAACGTTGTAGTTTGTTTGTTCTTAATCCACGCAAGACCTCCGAAATCTCTGAGACTCACCTGATATTGCAAAACCGCTGAAACCAACCGCGAGAACTAAGAAAGAGATAGCCATCCCCTTACTGTGAGAGTAACCAACAACCAGTAGGAGAGTAGCCTCCATTCCAAACCCTAAAAACAAGAGAACAAAAGTGGAATGTTTTGATAAGTAACTGATACTCTATAATGTTTACAGACAGTGACCTGACTGATAAAGTCTCACCTCCGCAGTTCATGATTTTCCGGACCATAGTGGTGGACATGATGTTGTGGGTACGTAGGTAGTCAGCTAGCTGGCCGCCTAAGGGCACGATGATGGTCATCACCAAGTGAGGGAGCGCTGACAGCATTCCAACCTGAGAAACCATGGACCATAACCATCAAATACTTGTCTGAAGTCAACCTTATGTGACAGGTACAAAGTGATTGTCGCAAAAAATGATTCTTTCAGTCTCAGAACAAATCTTTGTGTGTATTTCAACCTCTGACTCCTGTCTTACAGCTGAGCAATAATTCACCTGCAGTAATCACAGAGTGCCTACAGTTCAAGCTGCACCTGAATTACAGCTGTCAAACCAGTTTGATTCATGCTTCACACTCTCCCAGGAGGGCAGAGATGAGGACGTTCTAAGAATAACTGGGATGACACATTCACTGATGTTGGTTGAGAAAATGTATCCAAACCACGGTACTTCGAGAGGGAATTCGCTGCAAAAAGTGTCCATCTTAACAATTAGTTTACTTTCATACTCAGTCAAGTGAACATTATGCCAATGGGAAGAGATAATTCCACAGAATAAGGGAGATCATATCACTAGTGTCAAGAAAATTCTTGACTTGCATTGCATACAACAAGTTGATTTGCACTGGACGAAATCATTTCACCCCATTGGCAGATTTTTTCACTTGTTTCAAGAAAAATAACATTTATAATACTCAATACTAGATTACATGACTTGTTATGATGGATATTTTTTGCAGTGTTGATACCAGCCGTTATGAAGAATTTGTTTACCTTGCTGATTTCAAAGCCAAACACCTCTTCAAAGTAGGCGGGCTGGCTGATGAGGAGCAGATAGAAGGTCCAGCTCCTGCAGAAGTTGGCCACGATGATTGCATAGACGGGCATGGAGGTAAAGAATTTCCTCCAGGGGGTCTTATATTTCTATTAAAACATATAGCACATAGAAAATCAGTTGAATGTACTTTGCATGGCATGACAAAACAAGGCATGTGGAGTGAGAACTCACTTCAGCTGCACTCATTAGCTGGGCAGTCTCTCCAATGCTCTCCTCAATGTACCGCCGCTCCTCATCGGTGATGGTGGGGTGCTCCGCCGGGCTCTCATAGGAAACCAAGATCCAGAACATGTACCATATGATTCCAAAGCATCCTATACAGATCATGAGAATGATGATACAAAAAATCTAATGCATTCATTTATGGGGATAGCCCTAATGTTACCAATCCAGAACAGTGATACCCACCATACAGGTAGAAGACAGAGGACCATCCTGTGTACTGGACCAAGATCCCAGCCAGAGGCATGGCTATCACTGCACCAGCATAGGATCCTACACAGGAGAGAATATCATGAATGACCAAGCAGAACTTGAACCTGGTTTCTTATTCAGAGAGCAGTGTTGTCCCAGTGTATGTTCAGGACCACAATATTTTGTAATGATAAACCCTGTATTGCAGTATACAAAGTAATAAGATAATATAATCAATATGAACCTAATGAGCAAATCTTGCATTTTCACAGTAACTTGAATATTAGGGTGTAGGTTATGTACCACAGAAGGAGATAGTTGCCAGACGACTTCTCTCCAGTGGTGGAGCCCATTTACTCCAGATTCCATGGCAGGCTGGGTAGGTCACTCCCTGGACAGTGACACAAAGCATTACAGTCACGCCATTCATTGATCAAATTATCTGACCAACATACAAAGATCATATTCTACTGACTGTGACACCTCTTTCTCTGAATTATGGCACAAACTCTCACTGTGCCTGCACAAGCTATTTTCAACTAGAGGTAGGTCAGTTATTAAAGTTTACATGTATTTGTCTTTTTATAATTCAGTCAATAGAATTTGCATAATCTAAAGATATCCCATTTGATTGGCGTAGCCAATTCCTATCAGTCAAACACATGCAAGACAAATTGTGCTTAATAACAAACAAACTGACATGCATTGTAGCTGACCTTTCTAATAGAGACTAATGGGTTAGGTGTGAGTCAGTGCAAATTCAAGCTGACTACCCACAAAAAACCTGAATTGCTCCCCATTAAATCTTCATTACACACTAAGTGGCACACAATCAACTATTGATAGACACAAATTGCTAGGGCTTGCTTTGGGAGACACCCTGAAATGCTAATGTTTAATTTGCAGTAATAAGGCAATGGGCTTTGAACACAGGCGGATCTCTCTCAATGGCCATGAGCCTCTATTGAAATGACAGTATGCAGCAAAACAAAATGACAAAGGAGGATGACCTTCAGTCTGATAATAGCGTCTCTCTGAAACCTCGTCTTTTCCATAGAGTTGGGGCAGCCGCCTGCATCAAGTGCTTTTTATTTCTTTTGTTATATGTGTTACAGTGTTTCTATGTGAACATGGAGCTGTTTCTCCCAGGTAAGCCAATATACGTAAGCCCTGGTATTCAGGGTTTTCACCAAATGCATGCTCTGAGCTGTTTCTGACAATTGTATAAAGCATAATGAATGAGGCTTCTGCATAATAGGCTATGTTTTCCATTGCAAATTAAAATGGTAAACCAGGGAGATCAGTATGGCCATAGGAGTTTTATAAACTGTGGACAAATATGGAATATTATCATCATACGGAGAGTTCAGCTCTCAACTTGGAAATCAGGCATAACTGTTGAGTCTTATAAAGATCAATATCTGCCAACACACAGAACAATCATGAATGTATGGAAATGTAAAGCTTATTCAGCGGTACCTCCACAAGGCCTTGTAATATCCTCACAAAGATGACACATCCATAGTGCGCCCGAGCAGCGGAGGGAATGAACATGTTCAGGGTAGATGTCAGGAAGATGGCTGCCCCAAAAACTCTGAATAAACAGGTTATTAGGATTATGTGTCAGAATATTATAAAGAGAAGATCATCATCATCAATAACAACAACAACAACATTATCATAATTGACAACAACACATAAAAAGATTAAATCAGCATGGTCATTGTCATGATGATTTAAAGTAGGCAGAATTGCTATATAATATAATATATATGATATGATATAAGGCTGTATAATGCTATACAATATCATACAATAATAAACGCATGCCATTGATACATATAACAGGCAAATTCTAACTGAATGCTGCACATAACAGGCAATTATCAGCTGTGTCTGAGTTTCCAGGGGAGTGAGGAGGTGCAGACAGGGTGTCTGGACCAGAAGGTGTCTGTGGGCTCAGCTGACTTGGCATGAAGAAGGTCTACAAAGATTTGCATGCCGTTTGGGCTCAGTTTCCCTCACGAAAAATCACTTCAACAATCCTAAAATATTGCTATAGTGAGTAGTGTGTCAGTAGAGTCTTGTACTTCATGGTATTTTTTTATCCTATCACTATAATATCTCTATAATATTCCTATAGAGACTTGACAGTTTTGCTGTGATATTTGCTATTTATGTCCTATCCAAAAAAAATTTTTTTTATAGAATTACTATAGTTCTTTTTCGTCAAGGTTCCTACTGTCACACATAGGCTTCGCACAGACCCTGTTGTCTAATAGTAGCTGACTAATAAAATCCTGGTAATGCGGTTGATATCATATAATCATTGCATGCATACAACCGCATTTCACACAGGGCTTTGGCTTGTGTGGTTGCCATGCCTCTGAATATAAAGCATGGGACATGGCTGTCCCATGGGACCTCATTAACATGAGGCGGCACGCCTGGCGGGCATCAGCGAAATCCCCAAGTTGATCTGCTGTAAGGTCAGACATCCTTCTTGAACCCATCAACCAAACCACTTGATTGACTATAACAAATATTAGACTTAAAATTTTGAATAAAACAAAGGGAAACTGACTGAGGCAAGTTACCTGTTTGCTGCTAATCTTGAGGAAATATACCCTCCTGGAATCTGAGTGACTATGTATCCCCAGAAGAAGGATCCGTGAATCATCCCCACAGTCTCCGGGTCCCAGTTGAATTTCGCTTTCTTTCACACACACAAAAATCAAGGCACATTTCATTAACTTCATTATGAATTAGCATAGGCTCAATTAGTCAGGCTTATTTTGTTGACAGTGTATGACGTCTTTCTGTTAAGATAAAACAGATAATTTGATTCAATGCGATTGGGAATGAGTCTTAACCAGTGGTGTAAATAAAAAGGTGGGTAAAACCATGGCTTCCAGTCGGTGATCACCATTAGGCAATAAACCACCAACACAAATCAAGTATATTTCCAGGAAGCATTAATGTGTGCTTTCTGGTACTGGTCTACTATATGGATTTACCAGGAAAATCAAATAAAAACGCAAAGAAAAGGTGTGTAGCCTCAGTTTAGGTGGTTTACCCTCCGCTATAGGCCTACAACCCATTGTGTTTAACCATGTGTTGATCTGAAAAGTTATTGATTAGTCTATCGGCTCTTGCCCACACTATACCTATCAAACAGAGGACAGGGTGGGGAATGGGAGATTATAGGCACCTCTTTGATGATGATCTTGCCATTTTGATGAATTGTGCTGTTATTGACCATGCTGACGATGGCCACACCCAAGTTACACCGGATACCGAAGGAGATGCAGAAGCCGAGCCCGCTCAGCATAGCGATGATGTATCTGCGTGGAAGCCCGAAGCACGTGCAGTCGCACAGGGGCGCCTTCCTCTCCCGCTCCTCCCTGGGTCTCCCATCCTCCGTCAGCTCGATCGCCTCACCTGTTTGCTGCCGTTTTTCCAGCTTCCTACACAACGATGCGTTATAGACTCTTAGTTTTTAAGATATAGATAAATCCATCATCTAACCTATAAATCCCACTTGGTTGAATCAAATCCAGCATGCAAACAGACTAGGGTATTTAAAGGGAGGTCAGGGCCGTTCGGGGAAAAAAGGAAAGAAAGTGTGATAATTTCGTTGATTTTCCACTGAAAGAGCAGAAAATAAAGCCTCAATCTACCGGTCTTTATGTCTCTTATATAGGCTATTTGTGGCTTGTGCTACAGAGGCACGTGGCTTTCGGTTTTACATTGTGGTTTTTCAACGACAGGCCTTGGCAATGTATTTATTTTCCTCTTCTCCACCTAAAGGAGAGGTCGTTTTGGCTAAGTTAAATTGCGTTTTTCGTTCCATGCTTAAATTCCCCATGTTTCTGTAAAGGAAAGACTCGTTGGCAAACGAAGACAAAATGACCTTCATACCGCATTGCAGCACTATCAGCATCATCTATGTTTAGAGTTAATTTAGCCCTTTTGTTGTGTAATTAGCTCATAAATATGGTCTCAGCATTTTGTTTTCGCTCACATTTGGAATTTACTCATAGGAATGTAAGGTTCATTCAAAAATGAAAGATAGTAAGTGCAGGCCTTATCCAAAAAAATAACAGGCCTGGGCTACAGCTTGAATGAAACCAACAGATTTTTTTTCTTTCATTGCTTTGTGTGACGTTTCTCTGTTGCAGCCTATAATCAAGTTGTACAACTTAATGCCATTTTATCTCCAAGCACAAGGTTCGGCCTTAAATGTAGGCCTGCAAAAATGATCATTTGAAATGTTGTTCGCTTGCAAATGCTTCGTGTTTCCAGATGGTTTGTGACATTTTCGATTGTTTAGCCTAATCTTGGACCATGGGGTATTTTATTCTCATACCCAATGAAAACATTAAAATAATATTAGCATTAAAATAAAAGCCACCTGAAAACAAATGTTGAAATGTGGATAAAGATGGTTAAAATGTCCCTGCTACATTCAACTTGCCTACTCTAATTTTGAAACAGATAGCGTGATTTGTAATCAGTTATCAGTTTTCCTTCGATTAGCTTTCATTTAGGTCTTCGTGACGCTACAAAGAATATAGTAAGACAATTGATATGAAGTACATCGATCTTGAATTCACACGGATGGATATATAACGTAATAGATATCCTCCGACCTTATGTCACGACTCGTTCTGTTTCATTAATTATTAAAAACACCCACAGCTGCTGGCGGAGGGATCATCCTCCAGGGAAATATCTGATCCTTAAATATTCGGCCCCACAACTGCTTTTCAGCATCCTGTCCATAATTCATCTTATAAAGAAATGCGATTTCCCTCTTGGCCTCAATTGAATTAAAGCCGATTGGTTTTTATTTTGCAATCAGTTCACATCTGGATGTCTCTCCTTTTTAATTTCTCACAACAGAACTAATGTTGGGACTATAAGACATGCATAAATGGTCTTCGCCTTACCTGTGCAGATTCCCGAGGGCCTTTCCTGCGAGATTCTTTAGTCCCTCTTTAGTGGGAGGGAAAGCTCTCTCCTTTCCTGGCTCCATATCCAAAATATATCTTACAATTCTATAATATTATATAACAAATGGAGGTGCAACATTAATGAGCATATTGTTGAGACATTAATCCAAATACTGTGCTTCTCTCTCCGCAGATGTCCTGTAAAGACGAGTCGAGCTGGAGGGGCAGACACGTTCAGTCTGACACGGCTGGTTTCACAGTCACTAAACAGCAGTCAAATAAATCCGCTTTTGCCTTGCGCAATGTTAATCCACGCAGTGCCATCTTAAGATCCAGTCGGTGATTGCGGAAACAAACAATAAATAAATAAATAAAAAATACAAAAGTTGGCGCTTTTTAAGACTCTAAGGGAAAACGTCGTCGAAATGCGGTGAAATGGAAATAGCTTGACCGTCAGTCACACAGGAGCGCCGCTCTTATCTGAGGTGAAGCAGCCGGAGGAGACGCACCTGTCAGCAGCACGCCCCTCCCGCGACACCCACTCACCGGCTCCCGTTCTGCTTCCACTGTCATTTAAGATCTGCTGCTTGTAAGGTTTGCATAGCCTTTCTCCATCAGTAGCCTATACTGACTGATTGACCTGTAATAAGGTTCAAGGTGAGCTCCGTCCACTTTTAGATCACAGGCAGCAGCCAAGCACAAAGAAATGCGTCCTCCTCCCTCCCTCTACACCCCGTCGGTCCTTTTTATAGATAGTCCTGCGGCATTTACCGACTATTTTACAACTTCAGAGCTAAATTGCGCAGAGCTATTCTAGCTTAATTGAACAAACTGGGAATTCAAATAGTATTCATTGAAAATTGCTATCCACGCATGTTAATCCAGAGCGGAGAGTGACTGTGCAGCCAACCACACAGAGGCAGTGTTGTGTAGGGAAGTTAAGACCGTACCGCATGTGATGGAGATGAAAAGAGATACAGGACACTGGAAATCAACGCATGTTTTATTCTTATCTTTTTATCTAATCCCACAGATGAAACAGAACATAGGCTACACAAAGCGAGTAATCAAAGAACACACAAAGGTTTTCAATGCAGTTTGATCATATGTGACACAAATATTGCAAAGAACATTATGAATTTACATTTGAACTGCTCTTGGCAGTATGCACGCAGCACACAGGAGTGACAGTCATCCCTTGCCTTTGCCCCACTGTCCTCCGCTCCCGTTGAGATAACACTGAGGCTACCTCCGTGCCTGGACACTGGGGAAACAGCACGGCAAAGGTGCCATGAAACTCCCTCCTGAACTGGCGGCCCATGAAGCAGCTGAACAGAGGGTTAACACAGGTGCTGAGGCTACAGAAGCACATCTCCAGGGCGAACACCAGGTCTGCAGGCTGCCAGGACGCGGGGCTGTCAGGGTAGACCGCCCGCATCATGATGGCAGCGTTGCGGCTCAGGTGGTACGGCAGGTAGAACAGGGCGAACAGGATCAACGC
>OMLI01018500.1:0-12711 GCA_900302605.1 Rondeletia loricata
TATGAAATTCTATTAACAAAATCAGTGTTATTAGCTGTGTATGTGTGTGTGTGTGTGTGTGTGTGTGTGTGTGTGTGTGTGTGTGTGTGTGTAATAGATTTTGACTGGAAGTTTGTAGTATTCTATGGCCTCTATAGATTTTTTTCTCAGGACATGCAGGAGTATTCTCCAGTGCTATTACCAGTGATAGGAATACAGTGTTTTTTTAGTTCTGTGATTAGCAGTACAGATGCAGCAGCACAGTACTTTGCATTGTAAAAGCAGCTCTGGAATTCAAATATCCTGTTATTCAGAATAATCATTTAGCCTTTTAATTCTTGCGTTGTAGTTGATGCCGTTTAACACACGCTTAAAAACAAGACCTTGGGAAATGAATTAACGTGAACACGACCTTGAAACAGTCAAACCCTTACCCCCCCTTACCTTTAGACCAACCTTGAGATGAATTTCTTCTCACTCTACAATTCAGCTTTTGCAGCAATGCTGCACATAAGCTACTGCTGCACTGCAGAATCCATCACTCCCCGTAACGCCTATCATTTCAATGTGTCACATATAGGAAGAAGGGCGATACATAACCGTTACCTGCCATGTCAAGCCATTGTTCATCACTCAGTGTGAGTGGTGAGAGCCGTTCATTCTTTCAGCATTTCAAAAAGCCCAGTGCTTTGACGTTTTCCATCCCTGGGGCAGGGGAATTAACACTAATGAAATGGCAGGAAGGGAGACGGTGGCTTTGTGGTAAATGTGCAGTGAATGAGCAAGCCTGTAGGACTATACATTTTGACATACATGACAGCACTCATTGGTTTTCTTCAAATGAGCTCTCAGGCTATTTTGCCCTGAAGTGCATACTGTATTTCATATCCACCGATTCACATGCAACACGGCCCCGTTGTTTTATAAGTACACACTTGTTTTGCCATTGACCTTGGGTTGAGAATTTCAATTAGTTTCTTTCATTATTTCCTCTCGTACAGAGAACATTTGCAAGGGAGGAACAGCACTCTTGGTATTAAAGCACTTATCCATTTATGTATTGTTTGCTGCATCTGAGTGGAGAATGAAATGAATGAAAGGATAAATTAAGTTGTTAGTGGTTCAATCTACTTTGGTTCCATCATGTAAAAAGATAAAGATGTATTGTTTGTAGAGATAATATAATTCACCTAATGCTTTGTACAGGAGAGAAACCACTGTACAATAAATACAGGAACACATTCTGTGTTATGCTGTCTAATTCATTGCGCTCCTTTCAGTAAAAAAACAAAGATTCTGTTATTCTGCCTTTGTACCGACTCTGCCTTGGTGAAAGGTCTCTTTGGCAGTGGGATTGTACCAATTACATTTCAAAGTGGGAGGATTAAGCAAACTTTTAGTTAAAAAGAAAGAAAAGTAGTGTTTCCAAATGTGCAACACTGATTATTTCTAGTCCACCATTTTAACTGAGAGACAGATTAAAGTATAGAGTTGATAAACTAGGAGAAATTAACCCTTTGAGTTTAATTAACATTTTCTAGATTAGCATAATATTCTCCGCTGGGGTATCACTTCCTCTTTGGCTCTTTTTAAAATGAAACATCAAAGCTGAATTGGCTCTGAAATATCCCAAGTCTCCCAATTTAGCAAGACGGATGCGGACCCCATGGACCACCACCAGAGAAAATCTGTGAAAGGGGATAATGAGGAGGAGGAGGTGTCAGAAGGCTGCAGAAGGTCCTGCATTGGGAGATTATTACACTAATGGCATTGCTTCAACAGCTTGCGCTGGCCGATGAAGATTCATGCTTCAGTCATGTTTTGGACCACAGAGACTGAAAGAGAGAGTTAGTCTTACAGACCTCATCGTTTCTTCTTTTAAGGAGAGCAGGCAGTCCACGCTCCTTCAGGAATCGATTGAATTTTGAGAGTACAGTGGATTCTCGCTACACTCCGACACTGCTGCGATCAAATTACACTGCTAACAGTTGAATTTATACAACACTGTATAAACACTGAATGTATGTAGATGGCGTGGTGTTTGCCTTATTGTAAATCTTGCACTATCTACTGGGGTTAGACTGATATATCTGTTTGCCGATATATCAGGCCAGTCAGTATTGTCCACCTCTGATATGATGGACATGATGCAGTTTGATTGATTACATATATATTGTAGAATTGATCAATACTACACTGGTTGTCTATGGGAAGCCCTTAACCTGAATTGATTATAATTCCACATTTTGATCAGATTCCACACAAGTCTGTATTAATATGTTTTTTAATTGTTATTATTATTATTATTATTATTATTACTATTACTATTACTATTATCCTGGGTTTGAACGGATAGTGTCTCGTGGTCTAAATGCTCTTTCAAAGACATTTCCACCCTGACAAGAATAAAATTCTGGGGGAAACACTGAATACTTTTTTGCCATGAAAGCAGTCAGATTTAAAGATATTGAATATCTGCACAAAATCGGATATTCAAAATCACTATCAGCAGCTTCATCCAAAAAATATCAGTAGTGGTAAAAAACGATGTGTAATATGTGGTTGTTAGGATGTGTTCCTTGTGCTATCAGTGTATTTGGTAGATAGAGATGTGATAGCATACCATAAGCTTGGATTCAAACCTGTGCAGTCGGGAGTAGATGGCACACGTATTAAAAGACTGAGGTACCAATACTGAACCACAGTGTTTCTGTACATTGAGGTTTCAATTTGTAGTTTATTCAAACAAAAAAACACAAAACACTTTAATATATTTTTGGACAAGAAGCCCCCCGCAACACACACACACACACACACCACCACCATTCAAGGATCCAGTTATTTCCGGCATGGTCTTAAAAGTGTCCATTGATTAATACAAGAGCGCAATTTAATCTAGATGGGGGTTCGTTTGCCGGCTAAGTATAGACCGCAGTGTGGAGCGCTGTGGAGAAGTGGCTTGCAGCAGTGGGCATCTCATATTAATGTAAGACAACTTTGACTCATCCTGCAGCAGATAGTTGACTTCAGCAGTTTTTCAAATAAAGTCTCAGGCATTAGTGGAAGCTTTGTTAACTACCTAGATACTCAGCAGGAGTTCCCGTCTGCTCTGTACCCGAGGCAGAGCAGATAAGTATATCTAATTGTGGCGCCGTTGTGCTGTATGTCACTAAGCCAGCATACACTCGTGACTCCTGGCGATATTAATATCCCAGCACCTCCATTTATTTATTTAGTTCATCTCTTATTATATTCCTCAGGCCAAGACCTTATTGCTCACCTTCAACCAACCATTCTCTACTCTCAGTGAGAAATGTGGCTGGTGGTTGGCAGTTGTGTCGCCCCTGCAACACTGTGGCCTTGACAATTTGACAGCAGGGCTGTTGATAAGGCAGGTCTTGTCTGGGTGCTGAGGACACAGCCGTCTAAAGATTTGGGGATGCTATCCATCTCAAGGTGAGAGACATACCCCTGTGCTGCCAAGTCAAGGTCAACCTGATTGGATGATGGAGGAGGATGTTAGTTGTTATGGAAGCGATGAGTCCTGCTCCTTGTTTTACGCTGCCAGCAAGCTTTGCAGTCTAGCTGGAGTGAGCAGTGCTGTCTGCTGGGCATTTGCCTGCAATAATAAACTGCGTTGGGAATCCAAGGTGCCATCTCCTCCAGGTCCACTGTTGATGCAATTAGCCACAGAAAAAAAGATCTAGTGTAATTACCAACGCTATGGTGTGAAACTTGAGAAATCCCCCCGTGTACTGTGATTCTCTTTCTTGAATTTGGCTGTGATTTCATGGCCTGATGCAAATGACTCCTCAAAGACAAGAAGTGTCAGAATTACATTGAAGTGTTGTTGCAGAGCTCTCAAGCATCACCAGCCTCAGGAAAATATTGATTAATACATTAATACTGTTGTCCATGATAAAAAATAGATCAGCCAAGGCTAACGTATTCATTAATATTCTTTACTGAGTTAAATGTAATGTGTGGTACATTATGTGCTCCAGTGTTGTAGCATGAAACATAATTTGCCGTTTGAATTTTTGAGGAGAAAAAAATGAGTGTGCCAGAGCCGAGGGCATGATGGATGTGTCACTTGGCTTATTTGACGAGTTAATTGAAAGCTGTGCTCTGTCCTCGGCTAGATTAAGTGCTGCAAATGACTGGTTACTGTCAATGAACAGGACAAATGCACCAGCCGTTCACTTAACTGGAAAATCAGTCATCAGAGTTGCAAGGGAAATTGTTCCATCTCAAGAACGCTGTCCATATAATTCTGTCATGTGCTCCATTTGCTTAATTTGATCCACATGTAACTAATTCATTATGATGCAAAACAGCCTACAGTCATCTGCTGTTGACTCACTGAACATTCTGTATTAAAATGGAAGTAAATTATTGAATATGGTCATTTTCACTGGTTACCATACCCAGTTTGGAGAACGGTGAATATCTACTGCAAACAGGGTCGGGTATTGGTGAATGAGCAAAGTCAAAAATCTACATGACTGCATCTGTGCAAGGTAGACATCAATTATAAAAAGATGTCAAGATGTAGTATTTTCCTGCCTACAAGAGTTGCTGATGTTTCTTTCTCTTGTTTCCTTGAGTGCTTCTGAAGTCAATTTAGTATATGGTCCCCCAAGAGCAGGTATAAGGAGCCTCCGGCAAATGTATGGAGCGCTCCGCGGAGAGCCGGTGGAACTGACAGACTTCCGATAGGCAGGCGGCGTAGAAACCCATTACAGCCGTCAGTCCAGCAGTGGCGAAATCCATTATATGATCACCAAGATCAATCCATAAGGTAGCTTTTTTGATGTCTGCATTTGAAGCAGCCCAGGGTGATGGATGATTTTAGCCTCCGGTTTTCAGGAACCTGTTTGAAATTCTCCCTTTTCTCAGATTGGCCAGTCAATACGCTCTCAGAAGCCACAGCTCCACATCAGTGGGTCTAGGTAGCGGTGTGGGTGCTGCAGCAGTGGGATAAGAGAAATGAGGGCTCCCCTGGAAACCAGCCTGGGAACACAGGAGCAGGTTTCATGAGGACTGCTATTGCTGCCTGCGATGGCCAACTCATGGTCCACTACCATATTCTTTAGGCAACAGGCTGTCCCCACGTTTACCAGCCCCATTATATGTAAAGATAAACAAAGATTTTTTTTCTCCACAATTTATTGACATGACATGATAGATTGCTAATGAAAAGTTGTCATCCATCAACCCCATACGAGCCTGTATTGCTGTGGGGAACAAGTACATTGATGATATTTCTCAGGGTTTAAATGAGCATGCTCTTTGGAGGCAACACGGTTCATTAGTTTCCCCAAATATCCCCCACAGTTACCAAGTCTCAGATTCTATTTTTAGCTTTATGCATTTCACTGCAGTATACCGTAGTTCACATAGATCTCTAGTAATGTAATTGAGCGGTGATGTACAGCACGTTGACTACTTTGATTTAATGAGCTGTGACACTCGTGCACTGGTAAACATGCACTGGAAATACTTCTTGACTCTCGATGTAAAAGGCTCAGATGAGACATGGCCATTAGTTCCATCTCTGACATTATCCAATGACTTCACATTGTTCAACAACCGAGCAAGGAACCTTTCAAAAATCATAGTCAGGAGTAACCGCAGTAAATTGCTCATTGGAGATTAATAAGATTGCAGCAAGAATCGCCTGGCTGTTCTAATGGCTTTTCGCAAGAATTGCTGCGCGCCATGATCATTAACATTGAAATATCCCCATCGTTGAGCGTGGAGTGCCTATCAGCCACTGGAGTCGACCTGATCCTCCCATGTTGTGCGTTGCCATGCAGCAAACAACTGTGTGGGTCCCATCGCACTCTGTCTAATGACCCTATGCAAATGAGCTAATGGGGATACAGCACGATACCTCTGTCCTACCTCCTGGCTTCATCGTCCATAGCTAATTGTCACAAGCTTAATGACCACCTAAATGAGGAAAATAGAATCCGGACACTTGTACAGTATATGCTCAGATAGAGTGGAGTAATGGAGATGGTATGGTTTTTGACACGAGAAGACACGGGCCGTATACAAATGGATGCCTTGTGTTACTGGGAATTGGTCTGTGCTGTTTGGTTAGCCTGTCAAGCAAATCCCAATGTGAATTCCTATTTGGTCAATCCTACACCGATGCAATGACAAGGCCAATCTTGGTGTATTTCTCACTGGATAGCAACTTCACCACATGTTCCAGCAGAACTGTTGCCTTTGCATTACGCACTGAACCATAACCTGTTGCTGTATTCAGTTTGCGTAGCTGGTCAGCCACAATCCCTAAAGCAATAGCAGCTATTTGTATTTGTTTGTAGTCCCTGTCCCATTTTCTGGCACATTGAACCAGAACTAAACCAATATGGGCCATTGCCAGCTGCCACCTAATGTTTTCTTTTACTTGAACATAATTCGATATGGTGCTATTCACCAGGGTTCAGTCTTTCTTAGATCAGTGGGATCTATTGGAGATTTCTTCTTCACCTTATTTCATACTTCGGAGCTCTGAGGGTGGCAAATGAGGATAATGTGCAATACTGCAAGAGGCATTTGTTACACCTGGCTTGTCAAGACTACCGCCGACAGACCGAGACACGATGATTGAAATAATAATCACACATCAGTTTGAACGGACTGAGAGGAGGGAGAACAGTCAAACTTATTGTGCTCCCTCATGTCCTCCCCCAAGGTTATTAGTATTTGGCTGTTAACATTTTGTACTTTTCCAAATTACACACTCACATGCAGCTCTATCCTTATTGTTCATAGTCAGTGCAGTGGTAATCATATTAAAGAAACATTTGAATTGTACCGTCTTTTAGCCCTAATTACAATCATTAAGCACTTTTGAAACAATGCACACAAACAGAAATAAAAAGTGAGAGGTGCAGACAAACAAGATCAGTCCTCTTCCTGCACTTTGGTGTGCTGATTAGCATATGATAATTAGTTATGGACAATTGGCCTCCTGGATAGTTTCATTAAAAAGTAACACACTGGGACCTCATTAGCACGCTAATATAGGGTGAACTGTTAGACCTGCTTTACCCTGGTGGATGGATTTCCTTTAAACTGGAGCAGTGTGATCAAGGCCCGACACCTTTGAAGTCTCAAATAATAAGGTGTGGCAAATAGCATATTTGATTTGGAACTATTATTTCAACAAAATGGAGAAATGTTAATGTATTAACGTTTCATTGATGTTTTATGAAACAATAAGCATTATGTAAAGTGTTTACAGGATGTTTGTCATCTGCCCAATATCCCCAGGGGTGTAATTATGCAACACCGTGAAGTGATTGATTGCAGCAACCTTGATAAACACATAGGCAGAGCCAGGAGAAGACAACAAAAAATGGTGCTAATTTGAAAGAAGTCAAACATAATGCCTCCAAATCCCCCCGCTGCTTTTAGCTACTGTCATTGACAGGAAAGGTTACTGTCCCTCGCCGTCAGCTAAGGGAAGTGGAGGAGGAGGAGGGGGAGGAGTCTCTCTGGATCTTATCAGAACAGCCCATCCAGTATGGCGTTCCACTTCCCTGCCCTCTATCCCCAGGCCTCTGCTGAGCCTCTGACAGCTCCAGGTTGTTTCACAATGAACCAAAGGAAGGCTGTATAGGAGCCATACTGTGAGGATAAAGAGCAGGGACCACATTCGGTCTGCTTTTCATGAACTCATCTATTCCGAGAAGAAGTAAGCCATTCTGGGGAGACTCCATTCTTCAGACCGCTCACGAGATTGAAGCTTCCCTCCCTGTCCTTGCTGCCGAACAAATGCGTCATGTAGATGAACTCAGGTAATCTTTCCAAACCCCCCGCTCTGAGCAGGGAGAGTTACAAATAAAGTCGGGTGAGATGGAGACAGTGCTGGCAGGACTTCCTAACAAGATTTGTTTCATAACAGGGAAGGGAGTTGAGCTGCCGGATGAATTATTGATATGAACTCGATGGTGACCCGCCACAGATCAGGGCGCAAAGTTCAGTGCTGCAAATCCCTGACAGCACTCATAAGACCAAGCCAGCTGCAGCAATATGTCCCTCAATACCGTGTTCACTGCCCTCAAGGAATCGCTTTTCGGATGTTATTGGGTACCAGATGGTAGAACCACAGTGTGACAACAGGTGTCAGAAGCTAAATCTGCTAGAAAACACTGTAGTGCAAATTGCTCTACAAACTCTGAACCTGAATGTATAATACAGTTTGGAGGATTGTGATTTGCTTTGAGATTTAAGCTATTTGAAGAAGCCACACAATTCCTAAAACAATCCTCAAAGTATCTATCCCCAAAAATACAAATGCTTTATGTAAGACTGTGCATTAGAAGTAAACGTCTTGTTTTTATACTTAGTCATGTCATTTCAACTGTACCCTCCAAGTCATGGAGGAAATTTGCTCACAGCGGTTTGGAACCTGGTTGGGGCTTATTTATGCATTTCCTTTGCCGAGCACATAGCACCTGCTGTTTCTAAGCCTTACAGTGATGCCATCAACCTTGGCCCTGCTGGTGCATGCTGAGTGTGTTTAGCTGGGGACATAGCACCCCTAAATAATAATCACATTCTCTGTGATGAAACGGCAACAGCCGCATAGAGAGTGTCATTACTCAAACTAATACAGTGCATACTCGGTAATAATGACCTGAAGCTTCGCCAAGATCTGACTAAGCGGAGCAGCATAAGACAATGGCATCTATCATATTAATTTCAGATAATTGTCTATTCTTATTAAGTCACCAGGACCTCGGCTGACTGAATCTAATTGTCTGACCTTAATTACCATTGGATATGCTTTGTGCAGCCAGCCCTGACATGACAAAGCACAGAGAATAGAGAGGAAGGTAACTGGGAACTCAGGCTGAAGGCAAAGGTGACAGAAAGCACGACATGCTGGCCATTCATAACAGGAAGGGCTGCACATGGAAAAGTGGTTTCCAGAGCTGCACATAATGGAACTCATGAATAAAATCCATACTCACTGTGTGTGATGTTGGATTGAAAATCTAAAAGAGTATACATATATATAAGTGTGGTTCTTTAATAACAAGATATCCAGGGTGTCGATCTGTGATAGCCCAAAGCAGTGCATTTAAACAGTGTTTCCACTGTTTACACCCATTCTAACAATGTTAGACTGAGGCCTTGGATGGCAGTCGACATTAGGAAGCAAAATTCTTAGTTGTTTTTAAGATCCATTGTAATTTGTACGGACCTCTGCTGGCTGGAATTGCTGACATAAGGCTGTGTTTCTTAATAAGGTCTCACATGAAGTCATCTGTTATCATTACCCATTATATTTGTTTCCTTTAAATGCATAGTACCAAGAGCAGTTGGTTGTAAATCACGATTTATCCTAGGCTTCATGCCAAATAGGGTTTGTATTTATTTGTGGCGCTCCTAAATTCATTCTGGCCTCATTCCCTTTCCCGAACACTATTTCTTAACAAGGATTTCGATTTCCTAGCCCACAGAAGCATACCTGAGTTACTTGGCAGTCAAACATGCACCCCTATTAACCTCCCTTCCTGGGGTTCCCAGTGGAGGGGGGAGCCCTGCCTGCTGGTCAGACAGGGATGTGAAGGAAGCATCAACATAATTAAAGTTTAGTTCCCAGCCAACATGCAACCTTAGAAAACTCCTCTGAGAAAATAACTGCTCTGTGATCGTCCAAATGGGCTTTTATTTTTTCTAAAATCCTCCTTCTCTCAGGTTCTTTGGCTTCGGAGAGATTTGTGAAGATGTGCTGGGAATTACACCCCTTGCATCTTTGCACTTTCTTCATGACTTTTTTGCTTCAAGGCATTTCCAAATTTGGATCCTATCGACTTAGCAGTTTTCTTGCCAGTCGGTATAACATACGATCGGCTTTGTGTCTTTACTTGAGGTTCTTTGAAATAGTATCGCTACTCACCTCAGATATTCATGTATTAAAACGTAGAACTTTTAAGCTTTGTAACCTCCCAACTCCCCCACTTCTAAGATAGAGTTCCGGTGCATAGTTCTGTTCATTTAGTTAAAAACAGATTGGTCGGATTATTTCATCAAAAGTATTATTTATTCAATGGAGTGCTCTGCTCAAAACGTTGCTGTTCCATATGTGCATTGCTGTGACCGTATCATGGAGATTAAATTACCAACCAATCTGACCGTTCCTATCCACTGAACTGGACCGTTACATCAAATTATCATACTGATTGAAATGGTGTGTGATTTCTCTGATTTCCAGTGCGTAACTGGAGGCAGGGGATCTGACTAGCTTGAATAGCTGCTGATCAGTTGAAGGATGCAGGGTTGCAGGCTGAGAAACCCCACAAGGTCCTGGACTTATGCCTGAATGACCCATTTTTGGTGGTCGGGGTGATAAAGGCGACACCAGCTATCTAAAGATCATTGGTATTCGTTGACCAGATGTTTGGACGTTAGAGGCTATGAATAACTAATGAGGCCAGGAATCAGCTCGTCCTTAATATCAGAGGAGAGAAAATGTGTTTTTTGTGATTGCTATTGAAATTCAGAGTCTCTTTGAATGCTAATATATGTCTGGCTGGTTGCCCTTTGGTTGACAGCTCAGTCTATTATGGTAAATGGGACTTTTTTTGTTTTATAGCAAAGGGATAGATTAGTGCAATGGTGTCTTTAGAGTAAATGTACCTTTTTTGAGATCAACTCCAACGGTGATGAGGAGAAACTGCCATGGATGATTTGATTTTACGTTTTACCATGTTGCAAACATACTGTATGCCGCGTTGCTTGAACGCACATGGCTATTGCATATTGAATGTTGAATGCATATATTTAGAGTGATATGTATAGTATTTTTGTCCATCATAGGTCTTGTACTGTATGTGACATCTTGTTGTCCTTGTAGCAGCTTGTCCAGAATGCTGCGTCCAGACACTTATCCAAAAAAATGGGGGCCGTATTACTCCTGTTCTGGTGGCTGTACACTCTAATTTAATTCAAAATTCCACTGTTAGTCTTTAAAGCTTTACATGGTGTTGCTTCTGGGTATATTGCAGAACTTCTGTCCTCACATAATACTGCCAGGTCCCTCAGGTCTTCTAAGCAGGGGTTTCCCGGTTAAAGACTTTAAGATGGGTGATAGGGCTTTTGCTGTGGGGGCGCCGAAGCTGTGGAACAGCCTCCCCCAAAGCATCAGACCAGAATAATCAAAAATGTGTAAAACTGGCCTTTCATTGTGTCTGACATGTTCTTTATGCTCTAGTGCTCTTATTCTGTGCTTTTAACCATGTTCTTATTTCCCTTATGTCTTCATTTAGATTTTGGTTGTTTTGTAGCCCCCTATTTTGTAAAGCACTTTGTTACAAACTGGTTTTGTGTTATAAAGTACTATACAAAGTAAATCAAGTTGACTTGACTTGTGGCATTTGTGTCAATGTCGGAGAGAACAGGGTAAGATGCTACCACATTTTATATATTTAAAATAATAATTGCTATGTATACTGAAAGTTGCTGGGCATACATGGAAATTATAACATTTTCTGTAGCTAATACAGTTTTAGATGTATGAGACATAAAATAAAAAAAAGGTCTTTTGACTCAACTTCCCCCGTTCTCCCCTACTGTCAATATGTCTGCATTAATTTCAAGACAAATCAGAATGTGCACTAAATGAATAGGTATTTGTCTTGGTGACACTGGTGCAGGGACATATCGCACATAAATAACATACCATAATTACAGTTGCAAGGACTACAAGACCTCACATTCAGTGCAGCATTCATACATTTGTGTGCATTTCTTTTACTTGCTGTTTTTGAATTGCTGCTGCAGATGTCACATAAGGGTTTTTGGTTTTACAATGAGACCAGTCATGCAATCTATTGATACAGTGCAGTCGATGCTTCTTCCTGATAATTGATAGCAACTGTTCCTATTGTCTCTCCATAAATGACCTGGTATTGTGTTCTTGTATTGAGCATGGACACTGAATTGTAGCTCTCTTGAGGGATCCAGGCTTTTTGTTCGCAGTCTCAAGGCCTTCGGTTTGTAAACAGAAAGTAGCACAGCAGCGGAAAAAACGGTGCGTTGACTTGACATAGCTTCTACAAAAACACAATCTCAGTGACACAGTGGGATTTGAATAGAGCAGCAACATAACATAAATTATATACAAGCTTTTATCCAAAGTGCCTTATACAGCACCATGAGTGCATACATTTTTAGTGACGGTGGCCCCAGTGGAAATCAAACCCGTGACCCCGCGATGTTAGGACCACGCTCTATCCATTCAGCTACAGGGCCGCTCCGTTGTGTGGACATGTTCCAGTTAATTGAATCTGATACCAAGTCTATCATCGTGTACAGTAAAGTCACTTTAGCTAACCTTGACATGAAAACCGTTACTTGGGACTTTCCCAGTGGAATTAATCAGTTGGCCGTCCTTTTGTCCCTGCAGTGATAATATAATGAAGGATGAGACAGTGACAATATTTTGACATTCATCTGTGTGACTGTAATCAGCACCGAATCTATATCTCATCTCTGTTATCGTTTCATTCAACGCCCTCTCCTTTATCAAAGGAGGGGAGCGTGAGGCTCCACAGACCTCCGTCCGGACAGAGATGCCCTCGGTGACACATAAAGGCAAAATCACGGCTATGAATCACACATGAACGAGAGTCGGGGAGCTAGTCCAGCCAGGTCAAATCCTAAGCCTTTCAGTCAGCCTGGCCACATCTACTGTATCTCTTA